>JANHFX010006593.1:0-14680 GCA_027560015.1 Chloroceryle amazona
CCCCACAGACCCTCCCAAAAAAACAAATCAGAAGTATCACTCCCCTAATTCAGGCAGTCCTTTCCACTAACATGTCTGTGATTGGACTTGTGTATAAATGCTGGTAAACACATCGTCGTAAAAAATATGTCTTTTTTTTCAAAAAATTTGGTCAACGTGAATTCAATGCTGTTATGATTAAATAGTTCTGTGACAGCTTACACAATGGTTTATATGAGTTGCCAGTTTTGAGCTATTCCTTGAAGGGCGTAGATAGATAAAGAAGTGCATGCAAAAGTCTCTTGAAACAAATTTCAGACAGGGCAATCTCTCTTTATTTGAATTTCCAAAATATTAATCATGGAATCATAGAATGTTTTGGCTTGGAGGGACCTTTAAAGTGTTGAATTTATACAGCAGCCGTGGCAAATGTTGTCTGTGTTTGGGTTTTTTTATTTCTTTTTGAGCTGTTTCATATGTTTCTGTAATATAATTTTGTATTATATCTTGAGTGTTTTAAAATAGCCTTAAGTTAAATATATCTCTTTTTTTCAATGACTATAAAAAGTGATTATATGTTATGGAGATTAGGATTTGCAGGAACAATTGTTGAATGGAGTTTGCTTAATTAGTACTCATCTAAATAAGGGTAGTTAAGATGCTGATCCAGACTCTGTTCCCCATTGTGCCTGTGCTAACTTTCATCAGTAATGAATACCACTCATTATTGTTGGTTATTTTAGACTTTTGCATAGCGCATGTGATTCTCTAGCTAGAGAGGATAAGGCAAGGGTGATGGAGTACTGTATTTTCTATGTTCTAGTTATTTGATAGTACCTGTTTATGAAAATACACATTTTATATATATATATATATAGGGCTCATTTGCATATATTGTTTGACAGCTTTTCTGTTTATTTTCAGAAGCAATGTATCCACTATTTAAAGCTATGGCAATTGATGCAGTCATGTGCTGGATAGTTACTGATTTCAAGTGGGACTTCAATTTTTTAAAATAAATTGTAGGTCTTGTGATTTGGGCAACTACAAAATAATGCATTTTCTATGGAGGGAAGAGCATGTTTATTGACAAGAGCTTCAGAAGCCTATCTCTGGAGCCCAGAGAGGCATACTGATTGACAGTTCCTCTTCACCTGCCCACTGATGATGATTCATATCAAGACAGAAGAGGAAGTAAGTGGGAAGCAGAGGAAGGAAGGAGGTGCAGGCTGGGTAGTTCTGTGCATCCCTCTGAGGTTTTGCACATTTCATCAGAGGAGATCTGTCGGTGCAGTGGTTTCCATGGCTGCGCTGCTCTGTTTACCTCCTGTAGCATTCAATAACACCTAACTTTTCTGTGTTGTTCTAATTGCTTCCCATTGGAGAATGTTCCCAGGCTTCTGCTTTTTTGAAGGAAGGTTCTATCCCTGTCTCTAAGTCTTCTCAAACTGATTGCTGTAATGTTTTTTTCATTAAAATGCATGCTCTGATGAAAGAAGCAGTAGAGTAGTGGAAGCCTGACTGGTATTAGGCTATGAAAATGCAAAATCCTACACATTTTCCATGCTATGCTTATCAGCTGTCCAAAATACTTCACTAGATCAGATGCTTGCAGTTACTTAAAATGAAATCTACAGCTTACAGAGTTCTTGTAACACATTTAACTGCAGGTAAACAAACTATTTTAAACTCTGAAGTTAATATTTACATGCAGTCCTCTCCTGCTGGAGTAGTATGAAGACTATGCTCATCTATTGTTATTTTAAAGGTAGTCTTACTACTTGTACCAGTAGCATATAAGAAATATGGTCCTCCTAGATTTTGACTTTCAATTTTGTGTGTAACTGTGGGTACCTATATTACCCCAATCACCAGAAGGATGCATCTACTTTGGGAGAAACACTATGAAGATCATTAAATCCTACAGGTCTAGAACACTCTTTCTTCCTGAGGATCATGTCTCTTTTGACCTCTGGTGCAATTATTTCAGTGACTTGTTGCAGAGCTATGACAAAATAAAATGCTTAATGACATATCTAATATTCTTTTTTGACATAAAACATCAAGTTTATGGCAGGATAAATAAATAATTTAAAAAAGGAATTAAATAAAATAAAAATGCCTGCCCAAGAAAAGCTTTTCTCTGTGGTATTATTAAGAACAATTTGGGATGTAGGTTTTAGAAAATTTTAATAAACAAAGGAAAGGTTTATATCTTTTTTTTTGGTTTGGTTTGGTTTGGTTTTTTTTTGTTGTTGTTCTTTGTTGTTGTTGTTTTTGTGTTTGTTTTTTCAGGGGCCATAAAACTTCTGTAGATTTTTATCAGAAAAACATTTATTTGAGCTAATTCTTTGATCATGCAGAGGAACAGAATCTGTGTGATTTTTGTTTCAGCTTTTTTGAAAGCTCTTTATTTTCAGTTCTCTAATTAGTTGCTCAATTTGGACTTAAAGCAGGCAGCATAATGCATCGCAGGACAGACCCCTAAAATGCACATACCTCCCCTTTTCTAAGCTAGCTAGGACATATAAGCAACTCCGATCTTGGCCAGAGTTGTGTTAGGATCTCAACTTTCAGATGAAAGTACTTTTATGGAACAAAGTAAGAGGAAGAATTAATTCTAGGTTTAGAAAAAGGGAAGATCTCACGAGAAAGCGTCTCAGGGAAGATTGTTTCTAATTTAACTGCTGCTCCTTTATCTTGGGTATGGAAGATACTACAGCAAACCCAATTAGATTGCCAGGTGCTCATTTTCTCATATCAGCACAGCCAGCAGTTTCCCCAGGCAGGTTTTGGGAAATTGGCATATCTATGCCTCAGTTTCCTAGCTGTAAAACTGAACTAGTAATTTGTTACTTCAGATGTGGTTATAATGATATCCTCGTAATTTTTTGGAAGGTTGCTGCTATCGTCCTTAAGATGGTTTAAAAGCCCATGGTTGAATACATCAACTCTTCTTCCATATTCAAAACCAACACAGTTTGCTTATCTCTTCAGTCACCACAGATGGAGAGGACTGCTCTCACAGGCAGAATAACTCTGACACAAGTGGATGTTGCTTAGTCAGTGAGATGTTTTGTACATTTGTCATTGTGTAACATACATCTATTTTAATGCATGACTATGAGTAAAGAAATTATTACCACAGGGTAAATCAATTAAGTGTTCTTATTCTTATAACAAGTATTCATTTCTAATGGAACATTTTGCAGCATGTTGTTATATTGCTCTACAGTACTAACAAACATCTGTTATTATACAGAACCAATCAAAATCTGACTCAGTTACCCTGCAGATAATTTTTAAATGCTTTAAAAATTTTAATCATGAAGCTCTTTAGCACCACTTTTGAAAAAAATACCCAAACAAACCAACCCATAAACAACCCTTAATTAAAGCATACAAGTGGGAATAGCACAGTGACAAGGAGTGGATTAAACCCATAATGAAACCAAGTTATGCTGCTGTTTTACTGTGAAATATTACAGTCTGAAGTACAATCTTCTGAGTGTGTGCTCACTTGAGTGAGATACTCCTTCCTCCTCCAGTGGATGTAGGCATTCCCTTCCTTTCTCCACCAAAGCAGTTTATCTACTTATTGACTAGTTTAATATAACATTTGAAAGCCTCCAAACACCTTGTTGAAATGTGAACAAACAAAGGTTCCTCCACCATTTTTCTCTCTGTTTGTCCCATTTCATGCCACTCACCTGGCAAGATGGATTAAGATGCATGGCTGGATACATGAGAGGCAGGGGCATTTGCCAGTTGCACTGTTGTGGGGAGCTAGGATGAAATCCCCATGTAGATTACATAGAGTGTCAAGGGATGCAGTAGAATCTGCCTCTGGCTCAGGGTCAGGCTCTGGGTTTTGGTGAGCAGTTGGCTCTGCTAGTTTACTGTGCCACAAGTGCTCAGAAACTTCCTTCTGTTTTGGCTGCCTTAAGTTATACATTAAATCCAAATTCCTATGAACAGCAAATGAACTTTCAACAAGTCAGTAAGAGCTATTAGCCATGCATAAGCCCTGACTGTTGAGCCAGCTGAGAAAATGGACATGGGGACCTGTTTCTGGTCATAGTTCATTGGCAGGGTTCTGGGATGCAAGGTTATTATTATTATTATGGAGATGTGCTGAGCCACTGCTTCTGTTCCAAACCTCAAACCACAGTTCATGTATTGTGAAAATAAAATACATAGTACCTGTACCTTAAAATAACTTGTTTCATGTTTATTTTTTTTTCCAGTGACACAGTATTGCTTACTAAGTCAGTAGTTACATCTAAGAGAGATGAGCAAATTTAGAATTTTCTCAGCATAAACTTGTCAATGCAATTGTATGGTTTTCCGGCTTGTCATCTCTGGAGATCTAGCTCTAAATGTAGTCTGTATAATAACTTGTACTACAGTTAGTTTGTGTCGCTTTGGTAGAACTGTATAGTATTAAAAAACAAAGCCCAAGTTTGAATGAGTTGTATATAGGCACAGTTTGTAGCCTCTCCCCACATTTACTCCAGTAAGGCTTGATGCTACAGAAAGATTACTGAAAATCAGACTTCAGCTACATCTACAGCATCATGTGGGAAATCTTTCCAATATCTGGGTTTATTATTATAATATTACGTGACTTCTATAAACAGCAAATCACATAAAAGTTTTTAATTGGTTCTCCTGATAGTCTTCACTACAGTACTATAAAATGCTTCTAGAGTGGAATTTAACTGCACCACCCAAAAGGTATGAATTCCAATCACAAATTAAAAAAAAAAAAAAAGGAAAAAGACATTTCACTTACTCTGTAGATTTTTTTATTGTGTTTTGAAAAGGTTGCTTCAATTACTGCTATAAGAGCTTATGTTCATGTATTATTATACATACTGTCAGAACTGTGTTTACTTAGCTAGGTTATTGGGAAAAATAGTGAAAGGAAGGAAATTTGCCATGTACTTCATAATGAACAGAAACCAAGGAAAACATAGAGAATACCTCAATTTGTTTATATATTTGGGTTTACATAACACATTTCAAATCATTCTGGTTTTCCCTCTGGTAAGATGATACTCAACCTGGGGATAAACTATTCTGGGGGCAGAACTAGAGACTCACATTATAAACCAGTGCTGTGCAAGTCTGGATTTATTCCACCGTCCAGTCTTTAGGGATTTTCAATAAGTGCTGAGTATTTGCTTATTCTCTGAAGACAGAAGAGCACAGAGGCTTGCACAACCATGTCTCCCTTTTGGAAACCCTGCAGTGTGTACTGACATTCTCAGCACATCAGCAACTTCTATTTTCCCTCATCAGAAGCTTCATTTGGGCAGACAGTCACCCACATTGTCTGTCAGTCATCACCTCCAAAATCCCTGGTGATAGTCCTACTTTGGCATGTCGTCCCCTCCCGTTGCCATTCAGTGTGAATGTAGGCAGCTGCTTCAGCAAGAGCAACAGCATGGGCTGTCAGCTTTTTAACAGCTGGGAAACATGCAAGTCTTCTCGTTTTTGGTTGCTACACCACAGGACTATCCATTGCTGTCTGCAGGCATTGGTCTAGGATGGCAAAACCACAATATCAAGCAGAACATCTACACCCTGTTTGTCTTGTATCATTGGGCATGGTCGGTGCAGACTCAGAAGTGCATCCACAGAAGCATCCCTAAAAAGGTTCAGGATGGGGACACCAAGTGCATTCTCCAGCCACACTGTAGGCAATTATGATGGCAAAAAAACTTAAAACTGTACCTGGAGCTGTCCTGTTACCAGCTCTTACTCCACTGTCATGTGGGAGAGGCAAGGTAGCAAGTTGTGTGAGCAGCAGAGCAGGCAGCTTTTCATCTCCCTTCTTCCTGGCTGGCATCAGACCTTTTCAGGGTAGTGCAAGGCCTACATAATCATCTGAAGACAGCTGCAAAACAGGACCAGGCTTGGTGGCAGCTTGGACCACAATCTACTGTTACTGTGGCTGAGGAGCTAGGGTCACTTTGGGAATTCTGGTCCCTGGCGAATCCACTATGCCACCTCTGAAAAATGTAGTCTTGCTACCCCAAAGCTTAAGACATTTGTTTATTTTGCCTCCATCCCTAACATTCATCTTCTTCTATTTCTTTGCTATCTCAAGGACAGTTTAGGGGAGAACCATGGAGAAGAACCACTCTGAGATAGCTAAACATCATTTTGCACAAGCCAAGGACCACTGCATGATTTGCAGGAAATCTTGAAACATAAAAGCAAGATTTGAACCTTCCTCAGGTTTCGAAGTGTTAATTCTCCTTTTCTTCAAGAGAATATCTCCATCATACAAGGGTCAATGCTGTTTGTTTGAAGAAAGTACTCAGAGGATGTGGTTTCTCTGTCTCAGCTCTGCTCTTCAAAACTTTGCAAGATGGAATCATCAGAGAGAAGTACTTGTCTCTGAATTTCCAATTAAGTCCCAAAAAGTGCTTGGACAGATCTTTCTCTTAAAGTTTTCTAGTTTGTTCATGCTTTCTGAGTCGACGTCAGTGTAGACAGTTACTAGTAGCCTATTATAGGCCCATTTTACTTGTAACTGGTAACACGTTTATTCCATACTTAAGGCAATGCTATGAGAATGAAAATGCTTCCAGAACTTCGAGCTTTCTAGAGACATTTTTGCCCAGTTCAAGAAAACTCCAGCATTAAAGTGTTCTGCAAAATGAAAAATATCATATGGATCAATTCTTTCTAAATTAGATTTTTTTACACCTCACATATGTCTGCATTAACCAGAAAAATCAAAGTAAAAAGCCATTACAAAAAGGGAAGTATAAGACTTTCATTTAAAGATGTCAAAACAAGCTATTTTGACATTGCCAGTGCCTTTTATCCTGTTTTTTCCTCACATAAATGAAATTTCAGTAAAAAAGACAAGACTTCACAAAGCATTTAAAGAGTGCTGCACTATTTTAATGAAAACATTCTCTGCTAGTGGGTTGATTATCAACTATAATCAAAATAATAGAAGGTTTTGTTTTTGTTAAAATAATAAAAAAAGAGAGAGACTTAAGTAATAACAAGATACATCCGCACTCAATGAACTGGCACGGATTGTATAATAGCATGTACTTCAGAATTTAGTTCCCAAACAGTCATTTATATTCACTATCAGTCACTTTTTTTCCACGTACAGAAGATAAATCCCCTTGACATTCTTCAGGTCTGGTAGGCAGCAAACAAATGTGAGTCTGAATTTGTAAAGAAATGTTTTAATAAGGAAAAATTTATCCTGCTGAGATTAGGTACTTCACTATACCTTTCTTCAGTTGATTTTACTGGATTTTTTCAGTTTATTCATAGTAGCACATTAGGCTTATTTCACTGAATTTGGCGGAACTATGAGAGTTGCCTGCATATTTGAATGATAGGGTTATTAATGATTGAAGGACTTCAATGCATTTGCTCTAGCAGGCAATTATCCTTCATGAAAACTGGTTTCCATTTAGAGTTAAAAAAAAGGTCCCTCGTAATAGCCACTGTCTTGTACAGTGATTTAGAAACACAACTAATCAGCAAACATGGCATCATGCTATATTAAATGAGTAATCCGCTTTATCTTATTAGGTCTGTTATCATACCTGATTTTCAAATTTGATTTGGAGATGTGAAAAACATGATATTCAGCTACAGGACTCACTTGACCAATTGTGGAAATAAACAACAAAAATGTCTGGTTCTCCGTACCATGTAACATCTCCTTGAATATGTGACAACCTCCCTGATGTAATTGACATTAACAGAACATTAAGCTACTATAATTACAGGTTTCTCACTGCATCAAAGCATATCTTAATGATTAGTCTTATTATGTAGGGTTTTTCCATGTATTAATTTTCTGATCAATGAGAAACAAAATGAAATAAGTACACCAGAAAAGTCACCTTTCTGTAATCTCCTGTTATTAAGAAGAAGAGGTGGATATTAATATAATTTCTTCAGATAGTAAGAATGTTCTTCACATTGAAGCCTCATTCATCCCATACAGATAAACACACACAAAAACCCACAAAACAGGTATTTCTGGAAAAAAAGCGAATTAGTAATCTATTAAAAAGTTAATAAAAGGCAGGAAAGACATTTAAAGCTTTTTTTGCCGATTCCAATGTTTTCTCTGCTTTTAGTGGGTACTAAGTGAGCAGGTTTTAAAGGGCACAGAATAAATATCAGCATAGTTTCTTCTACGTCATGAGTGATCTCTCATGAATATTGAATCAAAGGAAGTGTTCACTCTCAGCTAGGTGTGAGGTACAGGCAATACTAAATTACAAATAAGGGATTACTCCATTGAAAATAATCTCCAAGTTAGGTCAAAATATAAAAACTCTATGTAATTTCTTACATGAAAATCTAAGGCGTGGAATGACAAGTTAAAATGAGGGAGATACTGTAATTTATTTCTTAGGCTTCCCTGATAAGTTTCCTGCATATAAAATATTAATTGCCAATATTTTCTCATATTTCCACTAATGTTTTTTTTTCTGAAGCAGTGATGGTAAACTTTCTTGGATCTGATGGCAAATATATTTTAAAAAGCAGTGTAACTTTCTGTCAGTGATTTCTTGTCCAAAGCACTGATGATGACAAATCTGTCACAGATGCAAATCTCCACAGCTTTTTCCATGCTAAACTACCGAACTCTGAAAATATTTAAATATTAGCAAAAGACTTATTTATCCACTGTGATGCCTGCCACTCAACTTCCTAAATATCCATGTCTTTCTCCAAACACACCAACTGACTTTCTGGCAATGACCCCTTCCATCCCCCAGCAGGAAAGCACCACAGTCAACCACAGAGGACCAGAGCCTGTGGGCAGGGCTCCCTGCCTGCAACACCTCTGAGTGAGTGGAAACCACAGGTAACTCATTTCCAAGCAGAGAAGAAAGGAGAAGCTTTTACAGAAACCTATTCTCTTTCTTCTCCTTTCTTCTCTTTTTCTCCTATGTCCATTTCTAGAAAGAAGGCATCCCATTGCTGAGAAGCTTGATAACCCAGGTGTGGCTGAATACATGGATATACTCCCTTCTTTGATCAGGACAGGAGAAATGCAATAGTCTGGGCTTGTTGATGTTAGACACTGACTGCCAGCCACATCATGCTGGAGATGGAGAAGGACATGACTTGGGACCTGGTTGTGCATCAGGAGTTGGCAGCTGTGTTTTCCCTTTCCTTCTGCAGAAGGAAAGAGGGAAAGCAGAAAGATGTTGTATCATCTGAGAGATTCTCTGTGTCATCTCCAGCTGGGAACACTGTCCTTTGCCTGCTGTCAATATGCTGAAAACCAGCCCTGGGGATAAAGATTGCCGGAGAGGTAATCTATTGTCAGCATGTCCTCAGTCAGGTCTTTAGTGAAATGGCTCTTAGTGCAAAGGCAATTCCCTAAATTCTTCTGTCCACGTGGACTGTTCCTGCTTTTTACAGAGATGACCCAGGTTGGGGGGTGCTGGGCATCACTGTAAGCTTCCCAGGTCTTTTTTTCTGAGAATGGCAATGATTTAATGAAGACGTGAAATTGCATGCACAACTGAAAAGAGGTGAGGGGTGCAAGAGAGCGAATGCTCAAGCCTGCCCGTGACCTTGTAGATGTAACTCAGCTTCCCCATAGCAATGAGCTGGGGAAGGTTGCCTCTCTCCTTCTTCCACTCAGAGGTTTGTGTGCCTGTTGCTGAGGGGAATCAGCCACCTGCCTGATAACAGTGGCATCTTGCAGGTGTCTTGCCTGAGGACAGCATCTATCTACAGAACACATTAGAAAAAAACGTCAGTTTTGGATGTATCACTCACCTTTTTAAATCATTGAACAATAAGCAGCAGTGATTCAGAGGCTGGTTTTGACAGTTTTCTGGAATTAAGTAATACCTTTCATACCTTATATATACTGTAGAAATATTATAGACATTATATATTATAATTCAGCATATGTAGACCTTCTATATATAATGTATGCACACACAGATTATTACTCTTGTTAAAAGTAGAAACATCCATTTTAGTTAAAAAGACCCTGGAAAAGGCACATGCTGAGGGAATGTCATGTTATCTGCTATTCCTGTTTTTTGGCAGGTGACTTTGAGGGGCTGCCAGAGGAATCTCATAACATTGAATAAAGCTGACTGCAAATGAAGGGTTTCCTTCCTAGGGCGAGTTCATTTTGTATTTTTAATTGCTTACTTGAAGTACAGAGTCTTCAACACACAGTATTTCTCTTGTTGTTGCTGTTGTTTTCTGATTTTTTTTGCTCCTTATTTTGCATTGCAAATCTTTTGCTTATGATTTATAGCAAGGCTTACTAACAGACAGCCCCTGTGGAGTCAGCCCACTTGCACATCAACCTGGAGAGCTGGCTGGCACATGAAGCCACTGTCTTCCTCAGAAACAGCAGCCAGGTTGAAGCTGACTTTTCCTCCAAAGCTTTTTGTGCTTCTCTTGAATTAGTTCCAGCTGCCAAGCTAGCTCCAAATCAGGATGCAGAGTCTCCCAACCAGAAGACTAAGCAGAAGAGGGCTCCCTTTGTTCCTCACATTACTAGTCAACTCTTTTATTGGTCTCTATTGTGTTGAGATGCCACTGCCAGTTGTGTGTAGCTCCTTCTTCCAGATAGAATCCTGTACAGATGTCTTGGGCATCCTCCTGCCCTTGCTGCATGGACAGGATCCCAGTGTTCTCACTGCTTCTGGAAAAAAAAAAATGTGCTCAATTTGTATTTTCCTTTTTGACCAAGCAAGCATCTGGAATGCCTTGGTCCAGTCTGCAATTTATATTTAAACCTTTTCTTTAATGGATACTCAGAAATATCATGTCAGTCTTCAGCACCTGAATCACACAATTCATGTCACTGCTTTACCCTGGATTTTGCATGTCTACTTGTTAGAGCTTATTCATGCTATGAACATTTTTACTTTCTACATCAAGAATGTATAGGTTTAGTAATTAATGACTGAAGACTGTGGTAGTTTGTGTTTATGATGAGTAAGTCCTTACCTCATGGATAGTTTAAATACTTTTAGACTAAAGAAATGCTCAATATGGAAATTCTTCACTCTCCTGAGATGAACAGCAAAATATCCATCTATTTCAAGAGGTGGGATTTCATGGGGCTCGACTAGAGAGTACAATAATTGCGTGCTAAGATAGAAGATGTTATTTCATGCTAAAATATTTAAAGTATATGATTACTTAAGTCATATCTTGGTGACTTCTTATGAAGGAGAACTAAAATTTTACTAAAAGCAGAAAATTGGGAATCACTGTAAGGGACAGATTGATATATAGTTTTGAGTGGGATGTGTCCCATCTCTAAAGAAATTATGTCTAGTGCTTGCCAGAGCTTCCCTCCAGTTCTCATAGCAGCAAAAATGTCAGCTACTAAAAAGGCATAAGCATCAGCAGAAGTGGGAAACATCGCAGGATCGACACAGAGCTTTGTAGCGGGATGACTACAGTAGACTAGGAATCTAACCTTGCAGTGTTTCTTGGGTACTGAGTGATAGAGATTACTTCTGTTTGTTTATTTATTTATTTATTTGCTTCTTTACTGTTCCTTGAAAGTATTTAGAAATAAGCTAATGCTGGGAATATTTCATGGGGTTTTGTTTATACAAAAGAGATTTTTACAGATTTCTTATAGAAATAACATAATCTAAGTGGTTTAAAATAAACCTACAATGCCTACTCTGAAGATAAAAGATTTACCTAAGGAAATTATTAGTACATGACTTATAGCAATTTTCTGTAGAGGTAACAGAGGGTTCCTCTCTTCTGTGTTTGAGGGGATGTTATCAGACCTTTAAAGGCTTTTAAAAATAATTTATTGGTGGTAATGGTTTGAATCTAACTCAAAAAATATAAGCTAATAGAAGCCTTTTAAAATACAATTAAGTGCTCTTAAAAATAGGAAAATGATATGACAGATCTTTTAGAAGCCATCAAGAGGAGATCAGTCTTCAAAGATGGGTATTCAAGTTTTTTCACTGAAATATTCTGCTGCTTGGTAAAAACTTATCTAAAGATAAAGCTGGGTCACCACAATTTCTTCCTTGTTTTCCACCAAGAAACTCACCAGATATTAAATTGACAGAAACTCATGTACGTTTCTTCTCCCAGGAGAAAGTCTGTAGATAAGTAATGTATTAAATTTAGAGTGTTTAGAGTGTTTTCCTGACCTAGGTAATAATATAAGTCTTTTCATAGAGTGGAATTGCAGCTGAATTGACTGGCAGTTTAGAAAGGAAACATGAATATTTGGAAGTTTTGCTGCCGCTAAAAAACCTGAAATAGGTAGTCATCCCTCTTAGGATGAGGAATAGGGTTGTGACATTTATTTCTGCAACCTCTTTAGAAGGTGCATGTTGGGTTATCACTCAACAAGTAGTACTTATATTGCAACCAGATAAACAGGTACAATAAACAATCAGAATTTCTGTTTATTATTGAGCTTTGTCATTTCTCCTCATACCTGTACACATAAGTACATTGTTTACAGTAACACTGAAAATTACTCTGGAAGACATCATTTGGTACACTCAAGAGTACAGACAGGAGCTGACATAAAGCTGGCCTCACAATGGAAGTAAAGTTCAACTATCCCCAAAAACCAGCAGCTTAAGGACATGACTTGTCTCACTAGTAATAGTGGATTGTGAAAACTGTTAATTTACAAAGAGTCTAAAAACAGTCTGATTTTGTTCTTATAATTTTGGGAGGAAACTTAATTTGGAAGTTTTTAAAAGAATGTTAATATTCCTGTTTTGTAAAATGTTAATGTTCCTGTTTTGTCTTTCTCTCCCCTGCCTTATTCTTCATACCTACATCATACCGTGCTTCTTCCATCTTGTTTTGGGTTTGTATCTAGCGGGCTTTTGGAAGCATGGGAGGGGGATACTGGTGTGGGTCCTGTAAGAAGCTTTGAGATACATCCCCAGCTCCAAGTTGGATTCACATCTGGCCACAGCCAAGCCAATCAACACCTCTGTGATAACATTTAAAAGTGAAAAAATCTGTTGGGTGAGTTCTTTTGTTTTGATAGTTCTTTTGTTTTGGAAAGGAGTAGGACATGAGAGACACAGCCATGTGGACACCAGGATCAGTGAGGAATGGGGGTGAGGCATGCCAGAGCAACCATTCCCCTTTGACCCATCGTGAGACAGCAGGCTGAGCCACTGCAGCCCATGAAGGTCAACAGTGGAGCAGAAGCCTACAGCCCTTTGAGGACCTGATGCTGGAGCAGGGGGTTGTTGCCAAAGAAGTTCATGACTCTGAGGGAAGTCATGCTGGAAGGGCCTGTCACTAGGAGGTTTAAAGCCCTCAGAAAGGATCCAAACTGTTTGGAGAAGTTCGTAGAGGACTGTCTCCTGTGGCAAGGATGCCTCATTGCTCTAGGGGAGTGGAGTTTTCCCCCTGAGGAGGAAAGAGCAGCAGAAACTACATGGGACAGAGTGGGACTGACCACAACCCCCATTCCCTGTCCCCCTGCACTGCCAGCAGGGACATGATAGCAGAGCTGGGCCTGGGAAGAAGAGAGGGTGGGAGGAAGGTGTATTTAAGATGCAGTTGCATTTGTCACTGTCCTACTCTGATTCAAAACTGACAGTGATTTTGTTGTTTAAATTAAATTGGGTTTGTTTCCCCAAGTCAAGTCTGTGTTTCGCCCGTGGTCATAACTGGTGAGTGAGCCCTCCCTGTCCTTTGTCTCAACCTTTAAGGCTTTTGTATTTTCTCTTCCCCATCCCAACGGAGGAGGGTAGGTGCAAGCTAGAGGCTGCATGCATCATTGCTTTGTTGCTGGCTGGGCTTAAACCATGACATATCTACTTCCAAATGCTATCTTCTGACAAAAAAATAAAAAATCCAATAAAGGCCACAACACAGTCACATATCAATATGATTTGGGGGAAGGATATAGATAAATCACTGGGTTTTCACTTAAGGTTGCGCTGTCAGAACCTCTTGTGGGAGAACTGAGGGATTTCAGTAGATGCTGATTGCCACATTTTATGGGCAGCCACAAGAAAGGGACTTCAGCTCTGCCAAGGTCAGTGGTTTTGGCTGTTTAGCCCATGTACATTTACATGCTCAGCAACAACAGGTCTCATCATAGCAATGCTGTGAAGGAACCTCTTTCCTTCCCCTTCACTCTATAAGGTGAGTCTCATTCTTGGTTCTTTACAGAAAAAGCCATCAAAAGCTGACTTTTTGCAAATAATTATGTTAGTTGAGATTCAATGTTAGAAGGCCATTCACAACTTTCCAGAAAATAAATCCACAATGCAGAAAAGACGAAGCAAATGCTTTTCAGAGTTTTTTTCTGTTGCATAAGTTTCTTCTGAAAAACATCTTTTCACTGCTAACATGGTGATAACTTGACATTCATGTGATGTGTTGCATATTGAATAGATGTGGGTGATTTTTAAAAACAGTTTTCAAGATTCCCCTGGAAAAAAAAAAAAATGAAGCAGTTAGAAAGTACTTAGTTTGTTCACTTTCCTTAAGGCATTTTCTATGGAAATAGGATAAATTGTTAGATATTTGGGAAAAAAAATGTATTGTTGAGACCTTATCTTTATTGTCTTAGTCATTATTCCAGATATAATTATGATTAGCTATCCATCATATTAGGGCTGCTGCAGAACCGGGCACTTGTTAACCACTCATTTTGTTGGATAGTCCTGCTTCGTGGTTTGTCATCACCCAA
>JANHFX010006594.1:0-15681 GCA_027560015.1 Chloroceryle amazona
CCTCTCTGTAAAGAATTTCTTCCTAACATCTAACCTAAACTTCCCCTGGCAGAGCTTAAGCCCATGTCCCCTTGTCCCCATCTCAAGCCCACTGAAATTAATGCTACAAGCCCTGGTCTTTTTAAATAGGCTTTGAGTAGGAAGTCTCACTATTTGTTTTTTGGCTAGGTTTATTATTTTTTTATTTGTTGTATACCTATATAACTCCTTGGAATAATATGAGCAATTTTTGCCATTTCGTTGCTCTCAACATTTCCTCAATTTCCAATGCACTGCCTTTCATACAAATGTAGATATATCTTTTAGCTCCATTTAATGTTTTCCTCTGCATTTGAACAGACCACTTTGTTGAGTCAGTGAATTTGGTACAACGAGGAGACAATTTGTTACCTCCTTCTGGTGTTCCCAAAGACATCAATTAACTCAAAGCATGAGTTCTGACAGCACAAACAGGAAGAGTTAACCCCCCACAGTTATTCTTTATATTAGTCAATCCACCCTCCTCATTCCCTCCATCCCTCTTCATTTTCCTTTCTAATGAACAGGGACAGATACCTTTTTCTACTGAGATACTTCCACTACAATGACAACTCACCAGCTCTCCCCAAGTGATTTACTTTTCAAGCAGTGCCCACTTATTGATCTCTTTTGTGACGAATTTCTACACATGGACAGTCCTGGCAAATATTTCTAGAGATGAATCCTTCCTGCTGTTCAAAGTGGAGGATAATTTTTATGTCACATATTTCAATAAACAGTTCCTGGTATAGAAATCACTTTCAATAAACTGTGTGAGATCTTTTTTGTTGTTTGTTTTTCTTTTTGTTTTGGGTTGGTTTTGTTTTTTAGTTTTTGGTTGGTTGATTGGTTTGGTTTTTTGTTTGTTTGGCTTTTTTTTAAAGTGTTGTTACCTGATAAAATACTTAATGTCTCAGAATTATTTCAGTTCAAAACGTGACAGCAAACATGAGGATGTTTCATAGTTCACAACTAAATGGCAAATAAAAATTACTTTACAATTAATCCACCTGTATTAAAACATTTACCAAAAAAAAAGACACATTCAGTCCCTTCATTTACATACACTAAAAGTTCTTGCCAGTTTGCTCTGACCAAGTTGCAGAAAAGAATTCCCCAAGAAGCACATTACTGCACCAGTGTTAGGTGTGGTAAGTATTAGGGCCATGTACTGAAAATAAAGTTGAAAATAAAACATTATTTAGCTACAGGAAGACATAACCAGTCTCACTTTATGTTGGTTTGGGGTTTTCTTTAATCAAACAGTGGCTACTGATTTTACATAGTCAGACACCTTAAGCCCTGATATAGACTTTTTTCTCCACAGTGCCACTGAATGCTGCTAATTCCCACTTTCTGCTGCAAATATGTAACCTGAAATATAGCCTTTTTCAAAATAGCTGATACACAGCTCTGGTGTTTGTTTAATCAAGAAAAAATCTTCTTCTGCTTCTCCCTGGAAACCCCAGATCCTTGATTTTCATGGCACCTAGCTGCCAGAATGAGGACTATCCCTTGAATGACATTTCAACAGGAACAATTTAAACTGGATGCAGTATTGTTTTTTTCACTGCTTTCTGCATTAGCGTACCTTGTGCTGCAACTGACTCATCATAAACCATGATTTTCCTAAAAACAAAATCATGTTTTCACAGTAAAAAGCATTCATAAAGTGATTCTGCTGGTGCAAGTAGAAACCATCTCCATATTCTCTAACTTTTTGCTTTCTAAAACTCCATCTCATCTTACTCTTCAGTAGAATTTCCTTTTAATGCTTGCCCCTTGATTCAAGCCACAGGCTGACCTTCCCCATCCTGCTTAGTCTCACTTAGCTCCATAATACATTTCTTCTTTTATAAAAGCCCCACTGCACTTTGGTACTTCCTCCTTCTCCCCCACCCTTTACATACACATCCTCAGCCACTTTTGAATGTCTCACTCCTAAGTATGATTTCCTCTTTTGACTAACTGAGCTGAATCAGTAGAACATCTCACACAGAAAAGCTAAGAGAAATTTTTTCTCACCAAATATATCTCCTCTGCAAATTTAGCCTAGGCTTTACACCAGAGATGTCCCAGAATACCTAATTCATACTCATAATTAGTCAAGCAAGCAAACCATCCCACCCCAAAAATCCCCACAAATATTATAAAGGCTATTTTCTCTATAGAGCAACAAGTTTAAACCTAATCATTAACTAAAATCAAGTTTTTCCTTGAGAAGAAATGTTAACAATAGCTGAAATTGAAACTAGTTACTTATGTCAGGGTTGCTGGTTTGCTTCTTTGTTTTTGTTTTAAGATTGGCTTCATTTTGTAAGATTAGGTTTTTTTCTGATTTAATTTGTTAAGAAATTTTACCCATTTTGAGCAGTTCCTCCTGATATGTAGACCTCATCTAGAAATAAAAAAAATATAACCATCTAACAACTAGAGCAATATAAACTATGGGCTACGTAAGGAGAAAGGCAGTCAGGAGGCTTTCAAAAGACTATACTTTTCTTCCTAGTGTGTGCCACAATGGGCGTAAAAAGTAAAAACAGAGATAAACTTTCTCCCAAACCTATTTTACAGTCTGAGCCTCTGCATGCAATGCATGTCCTTCTGCAACACCCCTTGTCTTTACAGCCTGCAAATGGCAATGGGCAACAGCTCCCTCCAAATTTCACATTTTACCCTGAACCAAGGGGTAAAATATCTGAGCCAGTACCAGCATCTACTCAAACATGATGACATCCCTGTCCAGAAACACACACATCAAAGTACCCCAGCCATCCATAAGCAACCACAGGCAACAATCACAGTGAGTAACAGTCACTGAAGTAATTAAGGAAAACAGGTGAAAAGCAGAGGGGGAATTGCATACATTTAAATGTGATTGGATCTCAATGAATCCAGCGTGGACACAACTGTGTTTGAACTTTACATGACCTCTGTGGTTTATATCCCTTAGGTGAGAAGGTCCAAGAAGAGATGAAGAGATTGTACTTCCTGTTGCTCCAGGAGCAATGTTTCCCTGGTGTTTCATCTTCAGTACTTCTGACCTCCATTGCAACTAAATGCTGTAAAAATTCAGCAAGTTTTACTGAACTTAAAAAAGTTCTGTATTTGGAGGATTTTGTGTTTATCCAAATGTGATTCCCTCCTCTAAAATGTATGCAAACTCTCTGACAGTTCACATGTGGCCAAGTAAGCTTTGCACTGCAATAATCAAAATAAATCACAGCTAGGGAGCTGAGTAAAACTTGACATGGAGAGTTTTATGTAAATGAAGCAAATATTTTACACATTATCTCTCTCATCATTTGAACAAAATAATATTTTGGGGTGAAAAGCATCAACACATCAAACCATAACAAGAGCAACAAGAGCTACAAGAGCAACTCCCAGCAGCTGAGATTCATAATGAGAATGGATAAACTGGAGCAGCACCACAGTGGCTTTCCCCATCACCGCATGCTGGCAGACATCCCCCCAGACCTGCAGTTCAGCTTATGTCTACAAGAAGAGCACAGGAAGGGAGCAGCAGCAGTGCTGTGGGAGAGAGGCAACACTATAGGAATGGGAAAAGAGTGGGAGGGTGATGGCAAAGGCCCAAGGGATGGTGGGAGTGGGAATGGAAATGGAAATGAGGTAAAGAAAGCAATACGCAGGACATCCACATAAAGCAGGTTGTGAATTACAGGGCTACGCATGGTAAGCCATCTGTCACTTCTCCTCTGGCAGGGATATTTTTTTTGATAGTGAGAGGGATAATACTTGGCTGTACTTTTGTTTCCATAGTAAGCATTCTCTTACTCCAAGAGAGACCAAATTTTATCTGGGACAAGCCACACTGCCTTTAAAGATGCATGGGAGGGTCATATGCTTTGATCAAAGCCATCTATGCTACCACAGTCACAAAGAAGATGTCAAATCACATCACAAGACAACCAAACTGCCTGTCACAGTCCAGTCAGCACATTTGTTCTCCTTCTCTGACAGTCATGGACTCATTACATGATTGGCCATGTATCTGAAAAAGCAACATCTTTTGATTTGTCAGTCTACCTCCTTTTCCATCTTAGGGTATGACTTCAGTAGAATCTCTATTCTTACTATCACAATCCTACAGTTTAGGTCTTTGCTAAACTTTATTTTCCTTAATTCTTTCATCTGATGAATCCTTCTTCCTTTTCTGGTACTTGTATTTCTGTATTGCTATAGCTCAGAAGAGCCCTTGACAAGGATAGAAATGCCACTGCTAATGATGCTCTCCAAACCCAACTGAAGAAGTAATTATTTCCCCAAAGGCATAAAGTGTATGTATGAATATATCCCCTCTTTGAAAAGCATTCAACTGGCTGTGCAAAGATGTCTACACTTTTTTTTTTCCTCTTTTTATTGTCCTTTTCCTTTTTTTTTTTTTTTTTTTTTTTTTTTCCTTTTTAATGCTAGAGTAGTTTATGTTGGAAAGAACACCAGGATGCCATTGGGTCCAATCACCCCTCAAGGCAGAGCTAACTTCAAAGTTACATTACATTTCATAGTGTCTCATCCATCTGAGTTTTTAACATCTCCAAGGATGGAGATTGCACAGCCTTTCTGAGCAAACTCTTCCAGTGATAATTTGACCTTCTTCAGAGGAATTTCCCCTGTCTCAACTTGGGCCCACTGCCTCTTGTTCTTCTGCTGTGCATTGCAAGAGTCTGGTTTCATCTTCTCTACAACAGAGGTGAAGACAGAAAAGGGATCTCTTCTTTATCCATCTCTTCTCCAGCTGAAGCTCTCAGCTTCTTTTCATATATCATCCACTCGGTGTAAAAGTTCACACTTTCCTAAGCTGTCAAATCTTTATGGAGTACTTTCACTATTTGAAATTGTAGGTCCCTGTGGATGGCTCACAGTGGGTAATCCTGCAGAGACACAGTAGGCAATGGAACCCCGTTAAGGCCCCAAAAGAAGCCCACTCTCGATAGCTATGACAGTGTTTGTTTTAAGATGAAGGCCTTCACTAAGGCCTTTTTGTTTTCTTACACAATTTTTTTCCCAGACCTCTCTTTCACCAAAATTTATCTTGATTTCCCGGAAAAGGCATCGATTTAAAATGTCTGCATTCAAAATCTGCTTGCCACCTGTGCTCCTGTTATCTCTACCATATTTGTAGTGGTTTATTCTGCAACATTATGATTTGATCTTACCCTCAAAATATTCAATACTGCACCCAGGCAAGTACCTTGGAAAAAATCAATTACTACACATGCATGCACAGACTCAGTAGCTTTTCTTTTGATGATACACCACACTGCAGATTACATATACAAGAACATATTGAGCTTTTAAGATACAAGAACATAAAAGCACTTACAGGACTTCACTGTTTAGTAGACACAGACTAATCTCTTCCTCTCTGACAGTCAGGCTTCAGAGTTTGCTGTGTGTGCATACAGATACAAGCTAATGAACACATATTTATTCTATACAGAATTCAAAAGCAGTGTGGAAAAGTCTCTGTTTTCTACTGTGTAAAATTCCAGATATCTTGCTGCAGTAAGTTAAATTGTTACCCTGCAAAACACTGAAACTATGTTAACTAATATCCTTTCCCAAAAGTAGATTGTCCTTCTTTCATTAAATGTCATATAGGGTCTTGCTTATGAAATATGTGCTCTTTCTAGTCGTCTCTTCTTTTAAAGATAACACAGTAGTGCAATGAAATGTTAGACTATTCACCACACATGTATGTCTATCTCTTTTCCCAGAGAATTAAAGCTTCTTCTTATAATTTGAAATGTTTCTCTACCCCAGTGACTAAATTTGGTCTCTTAATCAAACAAGAGAGTGCATTTTATCATTTAATTTAGTCTCGCTGCTTGAAATGAACCAGCTGCATAATAGGAAGTTTGTTGGCTTCCATCTAAATTCTTATCTTTATTAGATCGCTAGTATTATTACAACAAATAAACAACTTAATAAACACACAAAATGCTTATCTAGATGTAGTTAGTGAGAATTATTCAACCAGATAATTTACCCTTAATTTTCTGAAACAGATAAAACTATCCTATCTCACTTAGGTCACCAGGGAAATTAACTCCTCCACTGTCAAATTTCTTGTAAGGTCCACTCCCATTGAATGGGTACTTGTACCTCCTTTGATTATCACTTTTCTATAGATACCTAGAACAACTATTCAATGACCTATTTATTCATTCTACTTTTGGAATATAAGAAAGTTAGAGCACTGCTTTCTTCTGCTCACTTTCAGTTGTCCTTTATATAGAAAATCATATACATATTTTAAGTTTTCTCAGAACTTTGCTTTCACCACTATCAATCATAGAGAAGAAAATAGGCCTCCTTTTGTGCCAGTGTAGACAGGATTAGGGATTGAGAGTCAGCAGCTCAGCAGCTCCATCTCAGACAGATGAGTCCCATAAAGGGCCCAAATCAGTTCAGAGTGATCCTGGTGATGCAAAGCACTGCTGTCCTGCAGAGAGGGCTGGAAATTCCCTTCTGAAACCTCCCTGACATATAATGCATCTTCCCATCAGGATTTTCAGTGTCGACCAATTGCATTGCAATGTTTATGTCTCTGTTTAAAGGGCTTTAGGTTCTTGAAAGAATTTGGGTTTGTTTTGAAAACAAAACAACTATACCAGACTGATATTCACCTTCAGAGTCAGCCCACAAATCAGCAAGAATACGATGGCAGCAATTCTCTCCAGAAATAGTTGTAAATTACACTACTCAGGAAAGACATTTAAAACTTTTCATGTTACCGAATAATTGTCTTTAGATATTAGTGCGTTTAACTAAATCCTGGAACTGGATTCTGTCAAATATTGACTCTTTCTGGTATATTAAAAATAGAAAGATCAAGCACTGGCTACCTAATGAAAGATATTTCTGAATTTGTGTTCCATAAAAACAGATTTTTATATTTTCCTAAATACAATTGATTTTTTTCCCCAGGAATAAAATTCATCAAATGCAATTACTTGTAAATAAACATGCCTTTACACCAGCCAAAAATCATGAGATGAGAAACAGCTACCACCAGAAGTGAAACAAACACAAACTAGAGCGTGTGCATTTGATTAAAAAATTGAAACCCAATTTCTATCAGAATACGACTAAGGTTTATTCACCCATATTAATTCTTATTAATTCACTTTCTACATATGCAACATAAATAAAATTGAGGACCTCCGAAAGTAAGTCTAATTTATCCGCAACACTATTTCAGATATTGCGTATATAAAATTCCCAGAGCTCACCTGCAAAGTAGATGCTTCCACACTGAGGGAAAACCTTCCTGGGGGTGTTGTTAAATTAAGCCTCTCATCTGAAGCACACAAATTTGTCTTCTTTTAAAAGCAACATTAGCCTTTTAGATTAAAAATAAACTGCAATTCTCTGCTTGGATTTCTAAGCATTAAACACAGTTAAAACTTTCTGATGATCCACCTTAAAACATTAGCACTCAAATGTTTATGAAAACATAAGAAAGGCTTTTCTGGTGTTCCTGTCTTACTATGGTTCTCCTCTTGCCTTTGGGTTCATACTGTTAGTGAGTCAATGGAATTGAATGCTAAAATGGCTGCATTTGTCTTGAACCACATACATGCTGACAGGGGAGGAAAGAATTGGTCTCTGTTCCTGAAATCATCTAAAGAATGTACTTAGTTTGAAACGTCATTTAACAAAAGCAGAGTTGCAGGACTCTGGCTTTTGACTGTAGTGAGACCAGTCACAGGTTTGAAGTTCACTAAAATTGTGGCCTTAACTAGCTTTACTAATGTGCACATAGTTAATTCACTTTAAACTGTATCCTTGCTGTTTTGTCTACTCTATAAATTAAAACAACAGAAGCAAGAAGAGAAGTGAGTCTTTGCATTTGGCATCTTCCTCAGACTAGGTATCGCAAACTATTCTGTTCAGCATCAGCAAGTGCAACACATCATTTATTTGAATCACAGCTCTCTGAATGCAATCCTTTTTCTGTCTATGGTACATGCAACAGGTACCCACAGGTTACTTGCACAAATTATCACAGCAGATTTTTAATCTATAATAAAGAACGAGAAGTTTGCATTGACTGAAAAGTAATGAAACTTTCTGACAAGATAAATTTTACGCATTAAATCTGCTCCAGGTTTAGATCAATGCAGATAGTGCCAAATAAAACAAAAAACTACAAGGAAAGATTCACAAAAATTGATTGTGGCCAAAATACGCCTCAACACTGTTAAGAGGTTTACTTCAGTAATGTCTGTGGTCATTGACTAGATCAATGAAACTCATTCTTTCAACAGCATCCAATTATCCGTTTACTGTGGAGTGAGCTTTCTAATAAATCAGTATACTTTACATAAAAGTAGACAAAACTACAATGAAACTTCACAGCAAATCATGAAAACATTTTAGTTCCAGGAGTGGAGGTTTCTTTCACACCCAAGAAAAAGGGTATGAATGATTGATTCATTTCTTTATTCAAGGCTGATCCATAGGTAGTAACATTTTGAGGCAGTAACTTTCTGTTAGCTAGTTTATGGTTACCAGGATAATAGAGTTTGATTAAGCACTTAGGGCAGGTGATCAATATGCTTCTGTCATATTTACACAATAAAAAATTGGCATGTACAGTAAGTACCAAACAACATAAATTCAGGCACAATATCAGAAAGTCAATTAAGAATCACTTTTCCTAACGCAGGATTTGGAATGCTTTCTTACCAACATTACCTATCTCAAGTATATGCCTTTTCATACTCTTGGGCAAACATGCAGCCAGCAAGCATTTGAGCTTTGCTACAGCACTCTGTACTGTGGTAGAGCTCAGGCCCTCTGTGGGTACTCTTCTTTTTCCTCTCCAAAAGGTAACTGTGTGGGGAGTCCCAAAGACTGCCTGCTGCCAGCAATAGATCAAAGACATAGATAAACTTGAGCACCTCACAGCCTGTAATGTTTTTACTACTTCTGTATAGCAAACGTCTCCTAACTATTTCAGAGTTGGGAAATCAAAAGAGAGAGGGATGAAAGACTAGATCCTAGAGAGATCTTATGCAGATCATTTTAGAAGTCCCAGATGGCTGTCACAATAAGCCTAGGGGAAACTGCACGGAGATGTACACAGAAAGTGTGCAGCACTGACAGCCAAGGAGATCATAATCCAGTCTCAGAAGATCAAGATTCATGCTGACTACCAGTTGGAGTGAAGGTCACCTAACATGACATTTGAAGAAATGTACCAGTAGTTTTACCCAATTCAACACTGAACAAACATCTCAATAGTTATTATGAACACGGGTCCAGGAATAGGACAGCTGTATCCGTGTTCAAATCCACCCCAAAGAAGCCTGAGGAGAGGTTTACAGAATGCAAAGGGTCATCAATATCTCCACTGCTCCACACATGTGCATACATTCAGTGCTACTTGTTCCATATTTTTACCAGTAAAGTATATCACTCCATTGCTCCTGCCAGTGCTGTTAGCCCTTTAGCAAGCCCTGAAGGATTCTACAAAAATGTAGATCGTGTGAGATAAACTACAGTGTCATTGTCAGTGTTTTAGACCACTGCATTCATACCAGGTCATTCATACCAGCTGTTGCAGCTAAGCTGGCTTCATTACAGTCTAGAATTAGCAGCAGAAGATCAAAGGAACAAAGGCTACAGCATCTGAAGCCCGACCACTGCTCTGCATTAAGCAGAGCACTCCTAAAACACACCTGGGTGCTGCATTGCACTGTTCCTACCTGAGTTTCATTTGTAGCAGCAGGGGGTGTGTGGGGAGCTGTGCTGCATACCCTGGGGGTACCTCCTGCATCACAGCAGCTGTGATGTGCTTCAAAAAAAGAGATGGAAAATGCCAAACCCCAAACACCAGTTGATATTTTGTCGAGAGACTGGAGTAAATGCCAATTATTTAAAAACGTAACTGGTCAACTGAAATTGATTCTGCTTTGTTTTGATTGATTACCAGGCTCAATATAAGAGAGGAAAAAGAAATTATTCCCTTGTATCCTTGATCCTGAGGTACAGTTGTGGCATGGTTACATACAGCGGTAGACTGTTTATTATAAAACCTACACAGGACACAAATTCTTATTGATACTAGCACAAGGAAATGTCTGACAACTCCTTCATCCCAGATTTGATTGTACTGAGAAACTCCTCACAAAGTGTACTTCATTATATATGTACTGGAGATGGTATATTTGAGCAGAACAAACTCTATGGCTGTAAGATGTATAAAATTGCTGACAAAGTTCTCAATCAATTCAGTTACTGGAATCAGTGTATCTAGGGCCAGTATTTGAGGGGATATGATTTTTATTTTGTGGATACGTTGAACTTACTTGTGAATATGGGAATAGTGCACATTCTTTTCATATGGCAATAAATGCAGCAAGGTTCCCATCTCCTTTCAGCAGCAGATGTTTGTGTCTCTGTGCATCCTTGCGACAAAATCAGTGCTTACAAAAAAAAGAAAAAAAAAAGTCGGTTAACACAGTGAGGCATCATTTCCAAGAACATGAGAGGACAAGAGACCATAAAAGTTCATTAAAAAGTTATTTATCAAAGACAGTGCAGTGAAGACTATTGTGATCAATGATAATTACTTAGTTTTGTTTAAAGATGATAAGAGCAGATGATTTTCTGGCCTGGGAAACTTCTCACCTAAGCTGAAAACCTCTGAACTCGATCTTGCATTTACAGGAACAACCCAGTAAAGGCTCAGAGCGCTGTATTTTCACTGCACTGTTAAACATTCAGTAGCCACCAATGCATTTTATCCCCATGCTGCCTCTAAGCCTACAAGTTGCCTTTGGTGTATCTAATTTGCCAGGTTGCTTGCAGGATAAATGTAGCAGGACTGCCAGATTCCAGCTCTGCTGTTTGCATGTGCCACAGCAGCTTTAAACAAAGGCTAAATCACATTGTTGACTCTATTTGAGAGCATGCAGACCTTTGCTACTGGGTAATCCTGGATTTTAAACCTATAAAACACCTAGACTGAGCAAGGCCTAGTTATTCAATTCCAGAGGTTAGAACAAATTAATTCCTTATGCACTACATGCAACTGACTGGAAATGATGTTCACACCGAACGTTCTCTGTCTTCCCCCCTGATATTTAGTGCTTGTGGGACCCATCCCATAAAACAGCTAATATAAAAATCTGTCCATAAAGATGACTTCCTCCAGCCTTAGCAAGGAGGTGAGAAGCTCATACACACCTATGCTCAGACATGAAGCAATCTGTGGCCTCCCCAGGACACACTGCAGTCCCTGGAAAGCTTCGCTCCTTTTATGTAGCCGTGGCAGCATGTCCTGGGGAAGGAGAGTTCCACCCCCATTCTGACACCCCAGCCAGTTAGGTGTTTAGAGATGAAAGCCAACACCTTGAATCCCATCTGGGAATATACTGAAAATCTGAGCAAATACAGAGCACTTTGTCTTAGAATCAGACTAAGGATGACACAGTGGTTTTAAAAAGTCAGGACATTTATTTTTAAATGCCTAAATATGAGCTTGCCTGACTGTTTTGGAAAACCATCTAAAAAAATCCCTGGTCTATACGATACTCATAGCTGAAATAACAAAAAATAGATTTTGGTACTTTCTCGCACACACTTGTTTTTTCACATTTTAACCTTAAACTCTTCCTTCACTTTCAGCTTAAAATGCTTACTTACTCATATTTTCATATTATAGTTTACATCTTCATATAATTTTTCCTCACAGCTTCAGTTTCTCCATTTAGAAAGCAATTATTTAAATGCAATATCCTTCTCTCAATTTTGAAGCACAACTCTGAGATATCCTCAAAACCATACTGTTCTATTCCTTCTCTATACAAGATACATTTATATACAGATAATTAGATTCCAGCACTAAACCATCTTTTACCTTGCCTGTTAAAAGTAAATTTATAACAGACTGATTAAATCTCCCCTACAAGGTGTATACAAGCAAACTCAATTGAAATTGATTTAAGTTAGTTTAAAACCAGCACCGAGATATATAAATAAAAAAATACAAGGAGATAGAAAAATAATGTTTTCTGTTGCGTTCTTGTAGCTTAATATGGGAAACAAATCCACAAAAGTTATGCATGCATATACAGACAGACATATGGACACACAGATATTTAGATCTCACCTGAGAGGTGTAAAGTGTCTCTTGTGTTTTGATTACTTACCAGCATTTCTATTTCATGAAGAACATTATTCATGTGAGACTTCTGTTAACAAGAACTTAACAGATCCTTGTAAGATGATGTAAGAAGAAAATAGCCAGCCTTCATAACTTCCTTATTAATGCATAATTTGCTATTCATAATTGATAATAGCAATTTAATGTTGTTGTTCATATTTGCATGTATATAGTTTTAGACACTACAGCAACTTTTATCCAATCATCTTAAGGCATTTGCAAAGTTTGATTCAAAATCACAGTGGCAACATGGACCAGCAACTCTGTGGGATATGAGCTCTTATGTACAGATTTCAAGATGGGAAAATTTTGATGATAAATAAAGATTTTAGTTATGGAGTAATTTAGTAAAAAATAATTAGTATTTGATATTTGTAATGACCTAATCAGGACATAAGTGATACACTAGTTTTAGTATCAATGCCCTAGATAAACCACCATTTCTGCAGTTACTGTCAGAGGTGATCAGTGACTCCTACTCACTGAGTCACTCACTCTGTGAAGTATTGGGTGGGTTATTTTGCAAATGTTGACCTGGTATCACTTCTTGGAACTCTTCCTGTAGTCAGAGGTAAAGCCTGAAGAAGCAAAAAGCAGTGGCCATTGAGGAAGGATATGCTCCATGCTGTCAGAATAATAACAGTAACAATCATAATCAGGATATCTGAATTGGATATCATGGACCTCTTGGAGAGTGTCCAGATGAAGATGATCAGAGGTCTGGAATACCTCTCCTACAAGGACATGCTGAGAGAGTTGGGATTGTTCAGCCTAGAGGGCTCCAGGGTGACCTTATTGCAGCCTTGCAGTATCTGAAGGGGGCCCACAACAAAGCCAGGGAGGGACATTTTACAAGGGCTCGTAGTGATAGGATGAGGGGTAATGGCTTCAGACTGGAAGAAGGTAGATTTAGATTAGAAATTAGAAAGAAGTTCTTCACCGTGATAGTGGTGAAACACTGGAACAGATTTCCCAGGGAAACTGTGGCTGCTCCATCACTGGATGTATTCAAGACCAGGCTGGATGGACCTTGAGAAGCCTGGCCTAGAGGGAGGTGCCATGATAATTACTTCAATACTGTTTAAGAAACATTAGTTGTGGAACTACTCTTAAGGCTGTATCTCACATGGATTCTCTGTTGTTTACTAATATGAACTTATACTGAATCCATTTTCTCTATGGGGATTCTAATATAGGTCTTTTTTTCACTACACAAACACCTATTTTCATGAATTTCACTGGAAATACATGTAATCTCTTCCTTTGTTATGTCCACTTCACACCGATCAATGAGTTAAAATTTTGATGAAGGAATTCTCTGGGCATCCTAGTAGATCTCTCACATTAACTTCATTACCTTAAGAAAGCAGGCTAAAATTATATATTATAAACATCTTTCCAAGTTTGTGAGTGACCAAGTAACTTTATGTCTATAAAATAAATGTCGTGTCTGGAAATAGAAGAAATAACTGATTCCTAATTTCCTCTTTACTGTCTTTAACAGTATGTTAGGATTAGCCTATTTAACTTGGTTGTCTCTGTGTGTTTTGCTACAATTTCTACATGGGTACAGGACATGGCAGAACTGTATGGCAGAACTCTGCTCCAGAATGTAAGTGGTGATCCAGTAAAACACCACAAAAGATTCTGTAGCATCACTGGGCCTTGAATTCAGTTCCTTGTATGAAATTCTAGAATTCCACTAATGGTTCCTTGTTCCACATGTTGATACTTATCAAACATAAAATAATTAATGAAGGGAAATGTTACTGATCTTACCTAGAAATAAATTAGTTATTTGTAGTAGCTGGAGAGCTGTACCATGTGAGCTAAGTTATCAATTGGCTTGAAAATATGTTTTATGTTTGTTCTCCTATGGCTGCTTCTAGTGTATAAACTTTTATCTTCATCTAAGTCATTACCTTGCTTAGCTTTTACAACACTTCAATACTCCATGTAGCTAGGAAATTATTACCAAAACTTAATGATCATCATTTCCCATCCTTCTCTCTTGAATTGCTAAAAAAAAAAAAAAAAAAATCTAGTGAAGGTAATAGCTGAAAATCCTTTATATTGATACAGTGAGAACACCTTGATAAAGTCAAATGTGCTTGTGCCATTAGCCAAGAATAGTGAATTGGTAGAAGCATCACTGGGAAGAAGAAAATCAGATTAAATAATTAGTGTCAATTAGCTCCAGCAAAATCATTCTATAAACAATTGGTCTCTAGTGCCCTGCTTAATTATGTGAGACTTTCATTGCTTCTTATCAAGTCTGATTTGATTTACGATAGACTCTTGAGTATCCCAGAAGTATAATTAATTATTGTCTTGTAAATAAACCTTTGGTAATTAATGGTAGCAGAAGACAATACTGTATCTTTTAAAAAGTATTCCAGCATGGAACTACGAGTACTTGAAAACTGTTTTAGATTTCAGGGTAAAAGGTATTCACACTGCAAGTAGAAGACAAGATAGTTGTAGCTAAAGGCCAACTTGTTAGAAGCTGTCACTCTATCATTATATTAAACAACCATTCTGTGTTACTATAACCAAAGTACATTTTTGTAATCTGGCTTTAGAGTATAATATTATCTTACTTAAATTTAGTTCTCAGTCCCTTTATTAAAGAAAAATAGACCGGTAACTTTTTCAGATGTAGGAAGAAAATCTAATTTCTGCAAAAGAAATACATAGCTAAAATAAAATTAAATGAGAACACTTTGAAAGTTCTGTCACAGTCAGATCTTCCTAGATTCAACAACCTCAGCTAATCTCAGAACTACATGAAAAACAAGTGAATAAGGGGAGAATGGAAAATCATTCCAATTGCTCAGATAAAACATATTGCATAACCTGAATTGTGCTACTTGAATATGTAGGTGTTTCTCCTGTAAATAATTTGTTCCTATGATTCCTCTATTAGACAACTTTGTTGGAAAAATAAATGCAGTATCCTTTGCCTTGAGTAGATTACCAGAGCTAATGACAGCAAAGGCACAGCAAATAAATAAGCACTGAAAATCATCAGATAACAAAAGTGTGTAGAAGAACTTTTCTTAAATCATCAGGATCAAGATAAATTTCAAAAATGCTCATAGCTGGTCCATGCTGTTCTTTACACTACTGGTAGCACTAGTAGTACCAGTGAAGGGGTATGATGCAGGTCTCTGTTGGAAAGGTACAATGTGAACAGTCTCACTACCACTGTACCAGTTCTATCATTGTTGGAGGCTCCAGAGCTGAACAAAGAATACTAAAATTTAAGTTCTTAAAGACTTAGGAATACTGTCACTTGACCCACAGTCCTTGCCACCGATTAGCCAGATGCTGTAGCTCCCTTCCTTTCTATGTGTTCAGATTTTCCTGCCACAGAGAACAGGGAAAATCATAGAATCATAGAATCATAGAATAGATTGGGTTGGAAAAGACCTCCAAGATCATCGAGTCCAACCCCTGAT
>JANHFX010006594.1:15781-27626 GCA_027560015.1 Chloroceryle amazona
TGGCCTCACCAATGCAGAGTACAGGGGAAGGATCACTTCCCTGCTCCTGCTGGCCACACTGTTCTTGATGCAGGCAATGTGTCTAAGGATGCATATAGGGAGGAAACGGGAGGAGAAGGACAGTGTATTCTACAACATTTCCATTCCAATGTGGTCTTCCACACAGCCTAGGCACGCATCCAGATACACAGCTGGACATTCCTACAATTTCAATTACAGTGTAGTGGGGTATTAGTAGGCCATTGTAACTTTCATTTACTAGCTGCCAAAACTGAGCTTGACTCTACCATTTCTACAGATCTCCTTCAAGTAATTGTAGGATGTTGTTATATTGCTCCTTTGTCTCATCTTTTCCATATTAAAGACCAGAGTCCTCAGTCTCTTCTTGAAAGGCAAGTGGTCTGGGTCCCTGACCTTCATAACCCTCTACTGGACCCTCTCCAGTTTCTACACATCCCTTCAGAACTGGAGAAGGCAAGGATATAAATATTCCTAATATATCTTCATCAGTACAGAGCATAGTAGGATAACTTCCCTTGATTTACTGGCCTCAGTCCTTGCAATATGGCTCAGCAGAGGATTTGTCTCACTTGCAATGAGAGCATACTTTCAGCTCACACTTAGCCTGGTGTCCACTGTGATCATGAAGACCTTTTCAGCCAGGCTGGTTCTCCCCACCTACACTTCTTGCAGAACTTCATAGATTTATGTTCTCAATCCTCAGGTTTCTCAAGGCCCCTCTGGACTGACTCTCTACTGCTTAGCATGTCAGCTACACCTCCTAGTTTGTGAAGAGCACATTCTGTTCCATCACTTCTTTTGCTGATGAACATATTGAACTGTGTCAACCCCAATATCAACCTCATGGTAGTCTGTTTATTGTCAGCTGCTAACTGAACATGAAGCTGTTGATAAATACCTCTGGATACAACAGTCCAGAAAAGTTTCAGTGAATCTAGCAGTCCCTTATACGAAAAGGCTGTGGGAGATGGCATAAGAACATTACTGAAGTCAAACAACTTTGCTTCCACCACTCCTCCCCTGTTCACATAGTCATTCTATTCGTTCATAGTCGTTCTGTCATTCTATTGTATTAAGTACAGGCTGGTCATGCATGATCCTGGTTGTCATTCGTGTGAGGGAATTCCTCTCAATGGTCTGAAAACTTCTTGGATTGCTTGCACAGTGCTATGATGCCTTCCCCAGTCTGCATAGTTGAAATCCCCCAGGAGTATGAGGGCCTGTGATCATGAGATTTCTGCTAGATGTTTGTAGAAAGCCTTGTCTACTCCATCCTTCCATCCTTCAGTTAACAGTTATGTAGAAAGCTGTCAGGCTCCATCTTATATGGAGATGCAGTCCTTCACTGCAAATTGAGGTGGCTGTTCCCCCCCAAGATTGGGACCTAATTTCTTTCATTATGAGTCATTCTGTTCAAAACCTACTGCCCAAAAGGTAGAAACACCTAAAAAATGAGGGAAAATCTAGACAATGAAGGGACATTTTCCTTGCAACTCTTGCATAAACATTACCAGATTGCAAGTATATTTAGACAAGCCAGAAAACCATGCAGCTGTGGAAACTGTAAATGTTATATAAAAAAGCAGAATGGTCATAAAAAAAAGGTATTGGTGTAAATGCAAATGTTGAGCCAGCCCAAACATGACAAAGTCTGGGAGATAACAGTTCAGCTACAGGGCTGATACAAGTTCAGAACACTGGGTTATGCAGAGAGTTAAAGCAGACAGCAGGCACAATGACATGTTAAATTACCCCCATGATGTATAGCTTAATGAACCCCCTTGTGTTGATCATGCTTGGCATTAATCAAGAGCCATGAACAGATTCCCTTATTTTCTCAATGCTGCTCTGATAAACTGCAATTTCATTTAACCTTGGACAGGAACTTTAATAGCTTCCACGGGACAACTGTCAATACTTTCCCGAGTATACAGTGATTAAACTGCAACACAAGATTCATGCCATGAATTTTCTTCATTTGAAATTAGAATTTTCATTTGTAACAACTATTTGCATAAAATATGCTGAAAATATGGCAATATGTAAACGTATGCTTAATCCTTGGATAGAAATACACCAAGACAAAGGTTTTTTAAAAATAAAATTATTAACAACACATTAATTAACATATTGAGAGCTTCAGATAACCTTCTGGTTGGGAAAGAAGACAACAAAAGACAAGAATTCAAAGAAAGGCCTAACAATATGTCCTTAAATTAGCTCATTAATCATTAGATATTTGACAACACTATGCACTTCTTTAGTCTTTCTGAAATATTTAGCAGCCAAAATATTGTCAAAGATGAAGGAATGTTTTATGTCTCAACTTCAGTGGTCTCTATAGACACCTTGGGGTGCACTTGTCTAAAAGTAGAGGATCGCATCTCCCTGGACTGAGTCTGCCTGCCTCAAAGGCAGAAGAAAGTAGGAGATCCACTCAGTCTGGGTGCCTGGAGGTTACTAGTCCAGGTGAATGTCAAAGGGGACAAAAATGAAGATGACTGTTGGTTCAGTGCCTTTCCTAGGCAATCTTTTCTAGCTGAGCTCTACAAACAAGTTCTTTCCCCCTACCTTAATTTTAAAAATTGTTTAATTTGTTGGCACTAATGACAATGACAGAACAAATGGATTACAGGCGACTGAGAATATTTTTACTACTAATTCACAAAAATCTTCATTATAGGTATGGTCTACAATTACAGGAACAAGTAAGCAACAGCCTCCTTTTGTTTAAGCATCATAATTTGCTTTTGTAATTTTTTCCATGTTTTCTTTTCTACAAAACCTAATTAAGCTTAACAAGAAAAATTACATTCTACACTTTCTCAGACTGTGCTAGTACCAGTGAAAAGCACTTCTGACAGTACTGGTAACAACCTATCTGCAATAACACTAGCTAAACTGAACTGGTGTTAACTGCTGTGGGAGATTCAGCAACAACTGCTCTCCACAAAATGATTTGGTAGAACAGTAACACCCTGAATATCTCACAGTATCAATAGTTCCCTTGTCTGAGTGTGAAACTTATCTCCCAGACAGGATCAGCATGGCCTGAGACTTCCAGAGACTCCTCTTAAATTTCACCATTAAGGCAAAATTCCTTACAGAAGGCAAAATACAGATATCATTTTATGAAGACCTATTTGTGGTTGATTGACTGACTGCAGGATCCTGGTAACAGATGAAACCTAGCTGTTCTAATCCCTCTGAGATCCCAGAGACTTATGGCATGACACTAGTGAGAAATTAAACTCTTATTCTCTCTCTAATGACATATCATTGTGTTTGAGTCTGGTTGTGCCAGGTTCTATACAAATGTACACACAAAATAGGAAGTGGGTAGGAAGTGAATCAGAGACAGAGAATGACTTTATCAAGATTATGCACAGGCTAAGATTAGAGATGGAAAGAGAAACCAGGAATAGGGTGAACAGAGCCAACATAAGCACATAATTTAGGCGCGGGTATTCCAAAACTGTTTGTAAGGGAAAGTAAGGTTTCAAAAATCTCCAGAAGAGGGTCATAGCTGTCAGGCTAAAATGCTGTCTTGGAGAATTCCCATTTCTGCAAGCTGCTTCATTTGCAGATGGGAATGCAAAAATCCTTCAGTAAGAAAGAAAAGTAAAAAGATCCTTCTTATCAAAGACAGAGCAAAACTAGAGGGTAAAGCAGCACTGGAAACAGGTTGATAGGATTGATGTCTAGAATGTGTACAAGTGTTCACATACTTGTCCTGATTCAAGCAGGATATAGACAGACTGAACCCCAGCTCAGACTCCTCAAACAGCATTAAATCATCAGCCATTCTGGTGCTAACACATAGCCTTCAGTACCAAAGAATAATTTGTTGTTATCAAACTAGTGATACACTCATGAAGTGGCAGTTACTACTGATGACTGAATCAAATGAATCAAATACTTATTTAATATCTCATCAGGTCTTCACCACAGAATGGGCTGTAGCTCGATAGGGCCTGGAAAGTCCTGGCCAGTTACAAGAAGCCTGATATAAGTGCTCAGGAACTGATCTGAGCTACCCATTAGCAAGTAAGTAAAGTTAACACACCAAAGGAGCTCAATATGAGGCAGTAGCAGAGAAGTCTGTTCATAAGAAAGGTAGTTGGTTTTGTAAGTGTGAACAAAGTATTTTTGTTCTCCTTATCTTGAGATTGACCTCATGTAGTATATCCATGATTAAAAAAAAATCATAACCCAGCTACAAGCGTTGAAGTCTATTGCAAATGATGAAATAGTCTGCACAAAAATTGCTTTATCATTTCTCAAGGTATGTCTACACTGAAGACTGAAACATGAGGCAGGGGTAACAGAGCTAGCTTGAGTACCACTGACAATGCAACCACACCTCCAAAATGCAGTCTTCAGCACAGTCATAGCCTCCAAGCATAGATCTAAGTATTTTTTACTTAGTTAAAGTCTTTGCTTAGTCTGGCAGCAGCTCAGATTTCTGCTTTCAGAATTCACTATACCTCTAGGAAATTAACAACTTATCTGTGGTGTATTGGTTTGGGGCCAGCACAAGTCTTTTGTACAAGATGAAGAACTGAAGTTCTGGCAATCTCACACATAACTAGGTCACACACTGTCGAGTGAGTCATGACCAAGAACTTAAACTGCATACTGTGTTAAGGAAGCCAGGGCTGGGGAAAAGGATGTGGTTCTCTTACTGCAGACTACCATCCTCAGATGCCTTATCTCTACTGAAGCCGCCCTAAATGGACCAAGAAAAAGATACTCCTGTAGCTGCTGGAAGGCACAGAGGAAGCTGATCATATGCCAGGTTTTTTCTTTTCCTTTTTTTTTTTTTTTTTCTCCTCAGATCCTTTGTGAGTTATGTTTAAGGTTTACCCCTCACACAAAGAAAAAGTAGTGGTAATTTGATTCTGTATTCTCTATGCTGAAAAAAAGAGCAGTCTGTGAATAACTAGAGACTTGTTATTATTTTTGAAGGATTGTAATGGTCTGGACACCACTTAATATAAATTTAGAGACATTGCTGAAAGAATGCCTTGTGCTTGCACTTGGACATGAATCACAGATTCTCAGCCAAGATCATGTACTCTGCCTCCTTGCATAACACATGCTACAGGAGTTCTCCCAACAATTTCTACCTCTAGCCACAGCTGGTGGTAAAACTGCAGTGTATATTCAGAAAAACATGCAGGTTTGATTTAACATACATAAAATTACATCATTTGGCAGTCTTTTCCAATGGTTAATTGCTCTCTCTCCTCAAAACTTTCCAGTATGAAAACTGCTGACTTTGACTTCTGCCATTGAATCAAGTCATATATGGCTTTTTCTTCTTCTTTTTTTTTTTTTTTAACAAAAAGAACAACAAAAAAAAAGAACCTTCTTCTTTCTTTACCTTTTAAATAACTAAGTAGGTTAAGTTCCTTCAGGCTATCAGTATAAGGACTGCTTTCCAAGCTTCCAATCATTCCTGCAGCTTTCTTCTGAACCTGTTCCAGTTTTCCATCATCCCTTTAAAAAGTTAATATCTTAATGGGACACAGCATTCCTATAGCAATGCTGATGTGCAGATGCTATTTATTAGTGATAACCAAACCTCAGGTACCTCTTTAAATCAAAGAATATATATCTAATCTAAGAGAAACATGCATGTGAAGCTGACTTAGAAAGAATTTCTTTTAATTATTACTAAAGAAATCTTTTTACTGGTAATTTAGCAGCCCGTCACAGTACAGTAAAGCCAGAAATAAATATGTGAAAGTTTTAATTTAAAAAGAACAGCATGCAGCTTGAAGGCTGATTTAACAGATACTGCCAAGTTCAATCACCTGATGTTAAGTTGGAAAACATTTCCTTGGTGCCGTGAGAAAACACTGTTGGCTACAAAACTAGGGCGGAACTAATGCTGTTAGATTTTCTATATCCTGAACAAAGTAAGACTCCTGGTCCCTAACCTATAACATATTTGACAAATCAAGATGGAAAATTAAGCCAAAAGACCAAACAATGAGCAGGAAAACTTGCACGGCTTATTTCAGCATGATTCCCTGTAAACTCCAGTTTAATAAAAGCAAGAGAACCATAGTTAAGTTGTATGTCATCTGAATGAGCTACCTTTAAATAAGAAGGGGCTTTTTCATTTTCTTTTTCAAACTGCAGATGCATTCTATATCCCATGATAAATCTAAGGATCTAGAATACATGCTGGATGTGGTAGCTGTGAGGCCATAGGAATATGTTTCTTGTCATACAGATAAGGACTCCTTTGGGACAGATTTTCTGATGTTTGGCTTTGCCCAAGTCTTCCACTTGATGTGGCAGAGATTATAGATTCAAACTCCCTGCTTTATTTTGCCCCATCTTCTTCTAAAAGCTTCCTGTAAAGAAGCTGCCTACTGGTCACAAGTAGGCAAGTGGCAGTTTACACTGACCCTTTTGCCTTTTCTATAGTCCTCCATAGCCATCAGTCCTTTACTCCAGATGGAGGGAACTGGTGGGGAGCACTGAGAGAAGTGGTGGGAAAATTGCATCCAGAATGGTCTTGTTTGCTCCTAAGCAATAATTTGTCAGAGACCTCACTATAGAGAACTCCCCCTTCCCACCACAGCTGATAAAAGAGGTGCAGCATGTATGTCCTTACACTCAAGCATGTATACCTGCATCTGTGAAGTCAAATTCAGTACTGAAATAAGCTGGTTTCCTGACATCAGTATCTATTTAGCTATATTTGAGGAGAATTTCCAATGGGTTGGCATGCTGTTTGTTTTGCTGTGCTAATGATATTACTAGCTTTACTTTTATGCAAATAATGAACCTAAGTGTATGACTGATAGATAAAGGTTTTGATTTATAGAATTATGTCACCCAAGGTTTAGAATTACATTTATGCTCAGTTCACTTGTGCTGTTCCAGAGTAGCAGCAGAACAAGTATAAACTATGTAGTTACACAAAACTCTGGTGCAAAAGAGAGAAGAAAGATCAAAACGCTTAAAAAAAAAAAAAAAAAGTGAAACAAGATTTTATCTATTTAGGTATGCTAGCACTGTGTCTTATTACCAGTCAAAAGCCATTGACTAACAGGAATATTAAGGTAAACTATTCCTGAAGATGAAAACAGAATCTGCAATCTAGTCAACAGATGCAAATTACTAAATCATTTTTGCAAGCAGATGTTTGGAATAGATTTTTACAGAAGACATATCTAAGTGTATAAGCTGAAATTACTTAAATCAGTCTGTTTGTGGTTTAGCATCTTCTGAAGATCAGATATTTTGATGGCTAAAGTATTGATAATATACATTTATATAGCACCAGTGATCTGGAAGAACCAGACCTCAAGGCAATTTAAAGACTGTGGGTCTGAACACATCCCTGAGGCCTCTGATGTGAATGGATAACACATACAGATAAATAGAGAGAGAGCTGGCACAGTTTGAGCTTTGCTGCTGATTCTAGCCAGAGCAAGATCCCACTGCAGGTAATCTATGCAAAAGACATCTACCTGCAGAAGCAGGCAAGAGGAGGAAGGCATTGCATTAAAAACTGAAGCTCTGCTTGAACCAGAATCTCCATCCCATGGGGAAGGGAAGGGAAAGGGAAAGGGAAAGGAGAGGGAGAGGGAAAGGGAAAGAAGGGAAATAGGGAAAGGGAAAGGGAAAGGGAAAGGGAAAGAAGGGAAAGGGAAAGGGAAAGGGAAAGGGAAAGGGAAAGGGAAAGGGAAAAGAAGTCTGAACCTCTGAAATGCCTATATTGCACATAAATGTTCTGAAAGTTTCCTTTGAATATCTTGGAAGACACTAGTATAAAAAGGCTTGGTGTTCATGCTCATGTTAGCTACTGCATAGACACACAGCAGCGTGAGAGAGGACTCACCAGCTCCCCTTACCAACTTTTGGTCGATTCAAGATCTGCTGTGGGATAGTGCACTTCTGAGGTACTCATGAAATTCTCTGATGGATGCTTCAGGACATGACATTAACAATATCTAACAGCATCAAAAATACATCCCCCCCAACAAATGGTGCTTCAATTTATATTTTTTGGTTTAATCTGTAACAAGTAAATGAAAGAAGATTTATTCAGAACTTTTCTGATGTGGTATATGATCAGTCTTAAAAGACAGAAACCATCTTGCAGAGTATTTGTATTTCAAATACTTATCTGGGGTTATTTATATTCTTGTCACTCCGCCCACCCCCAGCAAATATGGAGTCAGATTCTATTCTCAGTTAGCCCAATGAAAGTCCACTGAAATCAATGGAATTACTTTGGATTCACTCCAACGTAACAGAGAACAATGGCACTGAACATCACTATTGTGCTTTTGCACCTAAGCTGCTTCTTCAAAATATAAGTATTTGAATGATTCTTGTTCTTTAATTTCAATGGAAATATATCTGCTTTTTCTTCCCCTGGCAATTTTAAGTAGCAATGTCCAGTCTGTTTACAGATGTACTCTCTTTCAACGTGCTCAGCAAATAGTCTAAATTGACCTCCCTTCCCCCTCCCAGTAGCTGGTTCCAATCACACTCAAATCATGTTACTTATTATTCCTACTATGAAAATCATCAAATACAGTAGGTAAAGATTTATTATATCTCTTTAAGAAATAAATAATTCATTGAATACATTAGATGGAGTATTGTAGACTTTCTGAAAATCAACAAGATAGCTATTTCTCTCAGCTTATATGGTTTAGAATGCCTTTAATCTTGGAGTAGATAATAAGTTATGTTTCTGGGAAAAAAAAAAAAGAAAAAGAAAAATGGCAAAAGGAGAGTTATGTAAATAAACAATAAAGCTTTCTCCTCAGAGAAGTATCTGTGTTCAGAAAAGCACTTAAAAATGCAAATAAAACTAAGGTTTTGCTTAAAATAGTATGATTTAATAATTAAAATTCTCTCCTGACAATGGATAATACAGTTTTCTCTGAAATGAGCTTTGAAATAGGATAACAAGTGAATCAAACCTGAAACAGGGCTACATCTAGTTTGGAAGCCATCACATTTGCTATGAAATCTAGGATAAAGTCAGAATAAAGAATGGGGAGAAGCAGATATTTTTGTGTCATTTGAGACCACTCAAATAAAAGTTTAAAATATCATTCTCATTCTTTCCAGCACTTGAAGTGTTAAATGGGTGACAGGTTTGAAGTGATCGGATTGTGGTTTTGTCACAAATAATAGAAGAACACAGTGTTCATTGACTGTTCCAGGTCACTATGAAAATCCAAACCTTTGGTCTGATCTAAAGATAGATGACATACTAAAAATAGACCTACATTCTTGAATAAGTCAGAAAGAGACAGCAGTCTAGTTTTTTTTATTGTACAGGTCTTACATATTCTTCAGCTGGGATTAAGTAATCTTATCTAGGGATCTGGTCATAATTCAGAACAGGTTTAGTAAGGTTTATTCATTTGGATCAGGTAGAATTTCTGAAAGACTGGGTTTACATCCAAAGATATGTACAGTCAGTTTAACATCTATGTCTTTGAATTTGATTATTGTGGATGTTGCCATTTCATTATAAATATGAAAGGTATTCACTCATGCTGAATGGGGATATTTATATGTAAATACAGGAATTTTTGCTTTGGCAATAACTTCATTTCTGGGATGGAAGTTTATGTGATTCTCCAAATGCTACATTAACCACTAAAAAAAACCTGACACAAAGTAAAGCCAAAAGACAAGCCTCTTACTCTGTCCCTGAACACGTTTAATGCCTCACTTCTACCCAGCAGCCACTAAGAAACTATGCAATGAGACAAAGAAGATGATTCGAGACAGATTCACTGCTGGTGTAGGTCCCCTGGAAATCAATACATTTGTTCCCAGACTGAACCAGGCCACACGGCTGCTTTATGTAAAGTGGTCACTGGGTTCATGGATATAGAAATCCCTTCATGTCTTCAGGAGGAGAATGTGAAAATACAGAGATGATTGCACACAGTATTTATGTTGAAAGTATGATCATCTTGCAAATTTAAACCCTCTCAACTTCAGAACAATCAGAATTAAGCTTGCCTTTGCAACTTTAATTTGAGCTCGTTGCACATATGCATGATAATAAGTCTTGAACTGCACAGACACATACATCATTCAGTGCATAGGATGGACGATGCTCCCCGAGTGAGCAGCTGTTCAATATTCTTTTTATTCTTATCACTCAATATGTGGCTCCATGCTTTCCTTACTGCACATCATTCAAACCCTGCACAGAATACTGAATTATTAATATCTTTATGGGTGTTTCTATAGCATTCTCTGCTAGGGTTTCTGAGTGCTTCCCAAACACTAATTAATTTATCTTTAAACCTGTGAAGTGAGATTGTACTATTAGACACACTTTACAGATGGGGAACTGAAGTGCTGAGCTGTTATGGCAAGATTGATGAAAATGTCCACTAATTTGGGGTTCTCAATATGATGTGCTAAGAGCTAGATTTTCCAAGATGCTTAGCATTTTTATGGTACTTCATACATTTAAAGCATAAGACCCATTGATTTCAGCAGCATCTGTTAGCACTTCTGTGAACCAGTCCTGAGTATCTGAAGTTGTGCACTCAGAAAATAAGGAATATACAGCAAGTGCATTCCACCTACGAAACATTCACTTGAATCATGTGAGGACCCTGAGTCTACAACAGGGAAAAATTCAGAGTAGATAAGAGGTCACCTCTAGAATTACAGTTCGAGGAGAATCCCTTTATCCACTGTAGCATTCACTTGTTTTCACCCAAAGAGCTTGCTTTCTCTGTGTTGTGGTTTCATTTATGGCAGCCTCTAACTTTTTCATGATATTCCAGCAGATGATAGCCTTTAATGTTAAATCACCCTGACTTGTTCCCTAAGAAGCCCCTGTGCTCATGCCTGGAACAAAGTGGGGATGCTGTAGGAAAAAAAGAGTAACTGTATTTTAAGACTGATTCATACTATGAAGGGGAACACTTAAGGCTGGCAAGGAAACTTTAATTCTGTCCGTTTCTAATTGCTTAGTTGAACACACAACATTAAAAGTTTGTGTGCTAATTTTCAGTATACAACTTTTTAAACCATCTTTTCTGGGTTTGTTTTGTTTGTTTTTAACATCCTGACTAAACAGGATCTCTCTTCTGTGGAACCACACTGTTGGCCAGGGTAGCAATTTGGTATGGCTGGCATTTTGTGATTCACAACATCGCTTTCTATAAGTCAAGATAACATAGGGGGCAACAGCAGTGATAGTTACTGAGCTCCATATGAACTCACTGTGGGAGTGTAGATGACATCTTGTCAGTAGCTTTTCCAGCTGTTTGCTTTGCAGTCATCAAATCTTGAGAGGAGTTTGTGGTAGTAGTGTCTTTCTCCTTCTAGTATACACCCTGTGATCCTATCTCTCCCTTTTTTTAAGTCCACCTAGACCTATTCAACAAAAGAATTTTAAATTAAATTATAGGATTGAAAATTGTGAACTGATTTTTCTCTTTACAATTTTTGACAGTTTTAAGATTTGGCAGATCACTGGTATGGAAAATTTCCCAGTTTTCATGGAATATTATAAGAAGCATTAAAATGGAGACTTAGAATGGAAACTATTGAACTACCTTAACTTCAGAATTTGGTGGAGATGGGTGATGGACAATGACAGTATATTTATTCCTGGTTAAATCCTGACTCTTCTCATTGCCTTGTTTTCTTACATTACTCATTTGGGAAAAAAAAGAAACAAACCACCAACCCCCCCCCCCCAAAAAAAAAAAATAGAAATGGGGGTTTTTTGTTGTTGTTTGGGGGGGTTTTGGGTTTGGTAAGGGTTCTTTTGGGTTGGTGTGTTTGGGTTTTTTGGTGG
>JANHFX010006596.1:0-16009 GCA_027560015.1 Chloroceryle amazona
GTTTTTTTTTTTGTTTTTTTTTTGTTTTTTGTTTTTTTTTTTTTTTTTTTTTTTTTTTTTTTTTTTTTTTTTTTTTTTTGTTTTTGTTTTTGTTTTTGGTTTTGGTTTTTTTTGTGTGTTTGTTTGGGTTTTTTGTTGTTGTTTTGTTGTTTTGTTTGTTTTGTTGTTGTTTGGTGTTTTTTTTGTACATAAGGCATAGTTCACAAAATGCAAGACACAAATTACATGAAAAAACTTCAGAATATCCCCTGAAAAAATTTCCAGCCATTTGCTTGAAGATGAAACACATTATAAACCAGAAATAATATATCTCTAATATTGATTTGTCTCCACCATTAACTTTACCATCATCTGATACTTGATAGGTATGAAAAGGATCTGCATCTCACAATCATGTTTTCATGATAAGCAAATTGTTTTTTCTTTTGGGCTTCAGATTTGTACTCTGTTGCCATAAGTAATATAAGCATGCTGTCTAAAGCTGAAGTTTACAAAAAAAAGCTAAAGAACAAAAGACACATATAAATTTAGTTTTTTAAAATGTGTTGTAGCCATTAATTAAAGAAATGAGGAAACGGAAAACAAAAACAAACAAACCAAACAACAAAAAAAAACAAGTGACAAGACAAGACACAGGGGAATAGAACAATTTTTTAATATTAGTGAATTCAAGACTCTTGTTCTTTCTATTCCCTCAGAAGTTTCTTCTCTTCTGCAAGTAAGTGCTAAACTGGTTCAAACAGCCCCACTGTCTTTCTGTAGCTATTAACAGCAGTTTGTTGGTCTGGGATCACAGAAAGACATTCATTAGCTGAACTAAGTGATCATTTTGATTTTTAACTGAAAAAAAAAATAGAACAAATTGTTTGTTTTTAATTACCATCCATAGCTCTTTTAGAGTTTACTACTAATAAATACCCATTCCCACTGAAGTGTCATTGACCACAAATTTACTCTATTGCGTATCTGATTTGTCATGACAAATATCACAGACCAGACTCTCAAAGCCATTGCTTTTGCATATGTAGTGATATCAATTTATAAAGCAATCCATACTACATATGTAAAGAACTAGTTATTAACACTGTATTGTAAAAAAATCAATCCTTTCAAGAAGATTTACTCTCACTGAGCAGAGGTATGCAACTTATTTCAATAACTTAGAAGAGGTGTACTGTCTTCTTTCCTTTCTTCCTCCAATATTACCTCTTTCTTAATCCTGCATGTCCAAAGAGAATGTCATGAAAACTAATCAATCCATTTCAGTTTAGGAGAAAATGCACCCAATTGATGTTTTAGCTGTCTTTTTAACAATGTTAAATGGTTGGAAACTGTTGAAGTGAAAGACTTTTACTGCTTGCTGCAAGTGAACAGTGTAAACAGTATTGATCTGCTATGAGGACTCTACAGTAGAGAAACATTCAGCACATTATTTAAAGTGTAAATACTTATTTGATTTATTTTTGCCTTTTTTTCCAGACCTTTATGTTTTTTTCTCTCCTTTGCAAAGCTTTCCTTAAAACTACAGATGACATTCAGGCCTTTTACAGATGGAGTTGCTCCTATTTTCATCAGTAAAAGCTGAAATCTTTGGGAGAAAAACAAATAAAGTGGACAAGGGAGGTTTAAGGCTCCTGTAAGTGGTGAAACTGAGGTCTGAGCATCAAGAAGAGGAACCTGAACATCAAGAGGAGGAAGTGAGAAAAGAATCACAGCTTTAAAGTTGGAGACAGATGCTAGAAGACAAAGCTAGAGATACTAGAAGGCACATCCTTGTATCTTCAAGTCTGTTACATCTTTGCTTTTGACGATATACTTCTGGAGACCCTTAAAGGGACAACACGGAGATCACAAACCTGGAGAAATGAGAGCTAAAGGAAACCCAGGGACTGGGGTTATGACATAGGGAAGAAATCCGCCTACATGATTTTTCATGTGAGGATATGAAGGACTATTCTGTGACAATTTATTCAGTGCTTACCAGAGGAAAGAGAGGTTTTGTTAGTGATTATATGAATTTTTTTTTAATTGTTTTATGCTTTTATTTGTATTGCCATCAAAGATACTTTTTCTTAACTGTTTGAAATCACGGACTGTACATTACAGGGCAAAGTACTTTGAACTCTTTCACAGAGACACACAGTCAGATCTAGCTTCAGCTGGTGTGACAAAAAAAAGACAAAGGCTTTTTCTCCTCTCAGAGCATGCCAAAGTGTGCTTCGATGCACCTAATGAAGAAGACCAGATCTCTAAAAGATTTCAATGTAAACTGACAATAAAAGAGATGAATTAGCATAACTGACTGTTACACTTATGAAGATTAAATGGCCTTTTACTGCAGATGTTTGCCAAGGAAAATGCTCCCTAGTGAAAGACTATAAGCACTTAAGATAGATTTGATGAGGATTTTAATTGCTGTTATGCAATTCATAATGGAAAATCTTTATTAAATGTCATGCAAAAGCCAATTGAAGTTTTGGAGCAAAAAAGCTTTCGGTTGCACAATGCTTGGGCATTTTGCTAGTGGTATTTCAGGTAGCAAGGAGGGTACCTTCTTAATTTTTGTTCTTATTCCTGATCTCTGACTTTTAAAAACATTTTTCTTAATAAGTTTAGGTAATATTTCAATGAGGTAAAGGTAACTGCCTAAAAGAAAAAAAAAAAAAGGCCATCATCTTTTTCTCTTGAATGCTGCTGAAAAAACTGCAATGTGAATACTTGCTCATCTCCCTCTTCAGAAGCAGCTAAGTAGTTTGAGCACTCCTTTCAGGAAGGACACAAATAAATCTAACTTGTTCACATGATGGTAATTTGCTTGGCATAGGAAACACCTAAGAGTAGTGCTATAGGGTGTTACAGGTTTTTTTCAATCCCTTCTCTAGAAGCTGTTCCATTTTGCATGAAACTATTAAATATTTACCACCCTGCTCACCAGAAAGGCAGAGGGAGAGAACACAGCTGCATAACAAAATGGCTGGCTCTAAGAGACCTGGCTTTCTTGCTCCAATGGATACTTCAATTCCCTGCTCCAGTTGGTTCAGGAGCTGGGACCCATATCTTCTGCCTCCCAAGTGAATGCAGTAACAGACTATAACATCATGCTTAGCTACCTAGCTTCTCCTCTGGAATAATTATTTACCAAGCCTTGTAAGGTGCAATAACATTTGGTTTGCAGAACACTCACAGCAGAGGTGAATATTCAACTCTGCCTTCTCTGCCAGTTCATCTCTCTGAAGCCAAAGAAAGGTTCCAGCCATCTTACCTGCCCAAGGACTGTAGTTACTGCATTTCCAAGAATAAAGAGAAAAGGACAGTACCCACTTGGTCACACCTAAAAAACCTTTGTCTAAGTGCAGTGGTGTGCTTACCAAAAATTTGCCTTAAATAACATATATGAGGACACTGGTGTAATTTTTGTGTAAAAGAGGAGTGCTAGGAATGTCCCTTAGGCACTGGGCAGCTCAGGGGGTATAAACCCTGTAGGGGTACAGCTGGGTCTGAACAGGGCATTTAACAGAAGGAAAACTCCAGAAGAACTATTGAGCATTAGATAAGTTTCTTCAAGAAAATCTGACATGGAAAAGATGTTTTCTGAGATTGCATCATGATTTCTGGAGGGTTTTTTTTGGGAAAAAAAAATAAATTTGAAACATGAAAATATATTGGAACCAACCAAACAATTCAATGAAGATTCTTCTAAGGTGGACACTTTCTTGGTAGGCAGCCTTAATTGCTGCAATAGCTTTTAGGTGTTGTAATGCACTCAAGTGAATTATGCACCACGCTGCTTCTGAATGACACAGCCATTTCTGACTCCATTAATATGGAAGATTTCAGCCAAATGCTTTTAAACGATAGCTTCTCTTTATTTGTAATTTCAGACTCTATTGATTTCCTTCTGTTCCCTTCATTATGATTTCAATTGATTACCTTGGCAACTGCAATAACAATGATTGCACTTGACACTGTCTGAGACTCTCGAGATGGTATTTGAATAGGAATGGTATAATTTGGGGAAAAATGCCTACAAGAATCTGCCATTAACAGTATACTTACACTTTACTTTTATTGGCTTCCCTCTCTTTCAAACAGGACCTTGTCAGGGAATCTGTTGCTAGATTCTGTTAGGGTTTTAGTGACTGAAGTAAAAAAATTCTTATTAACAAAGCCAACGGATTTTATAGCAGTGGGCTTTTTTCAGCATTGACAGTTCAGGGAAATGTCGCATCCTAGATGAGATTTTTGTCCCCTTTGTAGTAGGGCTACCAAGTCTTTGTAAAAAATATTCCTGGACAAGGCTTCCTTCTTATTAATTGTATTATGTCCTTGTACAAAGAAAAAAATCAAGTACGAAGGTGTTACTTTGGATTAAAATTAGACATGGCTTTATTCAGTTCATTGCAGTTTATACCTTGTACAGGAGCAATTACATGTGCTTTTCTTAGGGGAAGAATATGGCTATTTCACTTATTTGACATTTGTATTCTTCAGTTTGTACATACAGCTTTTAGCTTTATTTAAGTACTGCCCTCAATGTGGTGGCAGCATCCTCTTTAGGAAAATAATATTTTATGGGAGGTCTTTTTTCCTGTTCAAGGTTTGTCAGAACTGCATTTATGTCAGAGCAGATGTCAGAGAGAAGAGGTGGTAAAACAAAAGAGGGACATCCTTCTCTGTAAATTACAAATATGACATTTGTGAATTCAATATTAGAAACATACAGCCGCAGTTTACTCTTTGTCACTGTGTCCATGATCTTTGATTTTGATTTTGTCCCACAGCACCAACATTGTCTTCTGATTAAAGATACCTTCTATGAATATCAGTCATTTGGTACTTAATAGCATTCCTGTTTCTAAACCTCCTATTTCAATTTCCAAAAGAAAGGCCAACCTGGAAAATGGATCTTCTTCCTTAAAAGCTAAGGAATTGGATGTAATACATAGCAAAGGATTAATTTATCAGTCTGCTCTTCTGTTATCAGTTGTGCACTTGCACTGAAAAGCAGTGCTCTTCCTCTGAGCCACTATTTTATAGGGAAGCTATATAATTACTGTTAGTGATTATTGATAGATTGAAGTAAAAGGTTAGGAGAGGAACACTGGAAATCAGACATGATCACTTTCTTCAACATGATATCCCCCTTCTGCCTTCTGACCAGCAGATTCAGGTACAATTGAAGTCAAGAAAAGGTAATTGTAGAGTAATGAATATTGCATACTGTCACTATATTTTCTACTGAGAATATTTATCTGTAATTATCCATATGAAAAATGAAAGTGAACCTCTCCTTTTATCCCCTGCCCTGATATGCTTGGTGAGGTAAAAACAATGGGTAACCCAAGTGAGACTTTGATCACTTTATAAACATGAAATTCTACAATGCAAAAAATTTCAAAAGTGATTGTGTTACTTTATCTCTGGTGTCATTCAGCGCAATGCAAATTTTACCTTAACTTAGGTGAAAACAACTTTAGAAATTGTGTTAAAGGCGCTCCTGAAAATTTCTAACTCAATATGATAAGACAGTCCCAGGAAGAAAATAAGTATTATTTATATTGATCTATAGGGCTGTTTTATACAACATGGGAAGATATTTGAGAGAAGATTTGCTTTATAAAATGCCATCTTGTCTTCCAATCAGATCTTGCAACCAAATCAGGAAAAAAATATTTGGAGAATAATTAGAAAATAATTAAATCAAACTACAGTACAATATAATACTGTACAGAGTGATATGATTATCCAATAGGAAAATCCAAAATTATTTGAAAAAAACAGATATGTTGCCCAAACATTCTACTTTTTTAATTCATTCACTTACGAACCCTAGAAGAGTTTTCAGCCACACAGCCTGAGATGATTCAAGGTTGACCAGAATAACTGTTTTATGAAGAAGAGAGAAGGATAACTAGCTCAAAACCTGTAAGGTTCTTTGGAGAAGAAGGGGAGGTAGATTAAGGAGAGAGAGTGAGAGAAGGATTTTATGGTAGCACCTTGCACAGGTGAATGTGGCATCCCATTCTTACTCTCAACTAAAGCAATTGGAAGGAAAGCACTAAATTGTGGTGCCATAAAGAAATTGTGTTAGGGAAGGCCAAAAGAAATGAAATAGTCATAATGACTCTTATGAGTAATTCAAGCTTCATTTACATAAACAACACTAAATATTAACTAATTTTGCCAGCTAAATGGAAATTTTCTAAAGTTCACATGGCCTTACTTCTTTTGAACAGTTCTCACTGGTATGTTACTGGAGTTGAACCCTCAGTTTTCCCCTCACTGAAGACCAAGAAACTCTGAAATACCTTGACTTGAACCACTTGGTCAAATGTAAGCAAAGATAACTTAATACAATTTATCAGCATCCATTGCAGCAGCTTGTTACTTACTATACAGCTTTATGTTGTTTATTATTGTGAGGGTGAGTTGTCCTGGCTTGAACAGACTACCCTGACCCTAAACCATGACACATGTGGAAAGAGAATGTCTACTCCTTTAAATATATCTGGTCAAGGACTTTTTCAATGCAATAAGGAAAGGAGGAATCTATAAACAAGAACATAAACAGGGTCACAAATCTAGCTGTCCAGGAAAACTGTGAGGAAAGTCGAGTGGTCATTCATGCTAACTGATGAAGACATATCAGTGCATGACAATGTTTATTCCAACAACTTTTTCTGACTGGGGACCTGGTCAATTTGGAAACTGAAAGAAAAAGGGGAAAGTCAGAAACAAAATAGAGAGATGCACAGATCTAACAAAATAAACATGGAGACAATGACAAGAAACCACTTCATCAGTCATAACAACTGATGGGCTATCAATAACCTGCAGGTGTCCCTTCCATGAAGACCAACCTGGACTTTGCAACTGATATGACTGTAAACCAGGAGAGATCCTGGACACTGGGCTGGGAGGGATGAGAAAATTAGTAGAAAATACAAACCTACAAAGGGATGTACAGAGGAGCAACAAGGTCAAAAAGCAGGAATTAGGCAGCAAAGAGTATAAAAGGGGCTAGTTGCCTGCAAAGCAGGGTCAGCCTGTATGCTTTTCTGGATGAGGTCTGTGCCTGATCAGTGTAGTCTGTCCTATCTTCTTGTGTCTTATTCCTAAATATTTTCTTAATTATCTCTCTGTAAAATCTCATGCTCCATCCATATATGTTTACATATGCTGCAAGGACCAAGTACCAGCTACTGCTGAGACCTCTGTGTGTGAGTGAAATTTGGTGCCAACTATAGGAGTCGGGCTGGGTGTGTAGGTGTCAGCTGCTGGAATGAGTAAGGTCTCAGTAGCAGTGACTGAAGGAAGTTGGAGTCTGTAAGCTCTAGTCACTGGGGCAGAAATTATTTATGCCAAAAAAAACACCTGTGAGTGAGGCAATTGAGGGGTTCAGTGCAGGCAGCTGGAGAGGGACTGACTGTCACAGTCTGTGTGGCTGGTGCTGGCTGCTGGGTGTGAAGTGTTGATATCTTCTCTAAACCCAGTAAGAGTGCAGGGGCTGTGTATATTCACTGGCAAATTTCAAGTTTACCTCGCTGGTCAGGCGGACACATGAGTGTAGAGTGTTTGTGGGATGAAGCTATGAATGCCACATGTTTCCTAGTGAACATCGAGTTGGACCAAACAACAAGCAATAGGCCTATGAAATGCATAAGAGGGCCCAGGATATAGGCAGGGATGCCAGCTGGTCAGAGGGGCCATGCTGACACGTGGGATTTGCAGATGTGAATGTGCTTGTGAACCTGAAGAGTGTTAGTGTTATATGTATGCTGCACTACTGACATTCTTCCTCTGACAGCCCAAGAGGAAGATGGGACTTGCCTGCTGTGTTTGTGTTTTATGTGAGTCCCGTCTGTGGATGCTGTTGAAGGCAGCACCTTTTCTGTGGCAGACTATGTGATGCCCATTGTCAACGACCTGCATGTGCCTCTGTGAGTGTCCAGGTCCATGCCAATGTATGTGTCCCTGGTATACAGACTCAGCTTCACCACCCATTGAGCTAGTAAATGGGACAGTAGCCTCAAACAGAGACCTTGGGTCTCTGAGCTCAACTGGTGGGGTTCCAGCAGCCCAGCAGGAGGGACTCCTTGACCAGAGCAACTGGACAAGGTGGTCCATGCTTAATATCCCTTAAGAGCTAGTACAATACCTCCAGCCTTTTCAGAGTTCCATATTTTTGACCATTAATCTACTTGCATCTTAGTGTCTGTCCTCAAGCAAGGGCCCTGGCTTTGCCACATGATTACTAAACACTGTCAAAATGTCTGCATCATATCTTGAGTCCTGTAACAGTTATCTTTTCCACTCCCCAGATGCTGCATAGTTATGACAGTGTTTCGCATTGATAATTTTTTATTGCCAGCCAAGAAAGAGCCAATTCCCCCAGCTTCCCAGATAAGATCTACACGTTTTCCCAATACACAGACAGAAAGAACCCAGAAACTGTCGCATCACAAGGTAAAATTACAAGTGATGAATTAGTCCTGTACCCCTGTAACAGTGTTGCAATTAATAGTAACTGCATATAAGCTTTGTATGGATTTTGCAATGTTAAACTTGCAAAGAAACTTGTCTTTGGGTTTCTTTCCCTGCCTAAAGACAGGTTGGTGTGTCTGAGAAAGCAATTTTTCCCACCAGTTTTATACAGATAACACTAATGCATAGTTACTCCACGTAGAATGAAATATTTACAACTGTAACACAGTGACATAAAGCAGAGAAACACAGGCCTGGAACGATTAACAGACACTGTGAAAGTGGAAACACAGGATAGGTTATAGAGGAGTACAGTCATGGCATGATAAAAGTTGGAGCACAGGCTTTGCTGGAACTGAAGACCTGACAGACTAAGAACCCATTGATGGTCAGTTAGAGAGATGCAGGCCTGAAGCTGTATAAAATTGATGTTAGGGGTAGCAAAGAAAACTAAGTAGTTAGTATTCAACCCCATTCAACCCCATATAAGGTGTTGTATAGTGAGTTCATATGCAACGTGGAGCTGCAGATCAATGAAGAAAATGAAGTATGTAAAAGCATGTTGGCAAAAACTAAAAAAAAAATAAAAAAATACTCCAAGTGGATCCCAGGAGGAAGAAAATATGAAGATGAACTTCATATTCCTTCTGGTAAAGGACTCCAGATGCTGATAAATCACCGTAACCCCTGCCCCTTCACCAAGCATAGGATCCAGAGAAGCTGGGTGCAAAGGTGAGCATAACACCAGACAAACAGGTACAAACTAAGAAGTATGTCTGTTTAAAAATTTTAACTATGTTACTTTAACTATGTTCTTTCTTGTTCTGTTATATTTACATCTAGACTAATAATGATTTGTATCTATTTTTCAGTTCTACTGCCAAGAATTTCTTTGTTTATTTATGTTGAATGTGACCTTCCTTCATACCCGTAAATATTTTGAGCATAACATTAAGAAATTCACAAGCTTTATTACAGGAAAGAAATACATTTGGGACCTTATGTATAGACAACTGTGTGGCAAATGTATATCCCCTCAAAACTTTCTGCTTTTCTCCTCTTTTGCCAAATTCTTTGATTTCTTTTTTCAGTTCTCTCTACCTTTTAAACTCTTTTTAATGTTTTCTTTTTTCTTTCTTCTCCTTGCCTTTTCCCATTTTCCAGCTTCTTAAACACACACACACAAAGAAGTCAAACAGTCTTCACGGGACTGCAGGACAATGGAGTTTGAAATGTCTAATAAAAGAATATGAAGTAATTCCCCTTTTTTGAGACTACAGTAACAGGACAGTGGAATTGCTTGCTTGGCAGTCCTCTCACTTGCTTGCTTTGGAAAGCTTTACTGACAAGGTTTCCTGTTAATTGTATGGGCTGACCCTTTATTCCCTTTTCCTAGCAATTTCTGGGGACATCTGTATTCTTTGGCTTCTACACATCACTGAGAAAATTCAAAATTACCTCAAAAGCTTTGAGAAAGAATTGAAAATAACTGTTTTAAGGACTAAAAGTATTATTCGCATCAATTTCTAAATTTTCTTCTCTTCAGTACATTCAAATAGACAGCAAACATCAAAAATATGATTGCTGCAATAAAAATTTGCCACCAGTTATTAATAGCATCACTTTATAGCCCACATTTCAACAAGATGATTTTCCATAATATTTTTATTGTTTGAAGATAATAGCCCCTGAAACCCTCTTGACTATTCACACACCTTTAACAATGTTCCTGGTTCTCTATGAAGACCTGTGCAAATCTGTGACACAGTTCTGACCTTGTGGTACAAAAAGTTTATACACAGCGACGGATTTTTGTTACAAATGGAAGACCCCCTCCTTCTAAGTTCTATCCTTGTCTGCATTACAGAGGAAGTACTATTCTGGGTTGTATATATGAGTGGTGCTACTACAAGATTTAAACCTGTGTACAAATGTGAAATGGATTTAAAGACCAGATAGAAATAGATGCGCTTCTATGAAGAAAATGCACCTTTTTTTTTTGAAGTCATGTTGATTTTAGTGGAATTATTTGAAGTAAATATACCTCTCAATATAGTCCATTATTTTACTGTTTTGCAATTCTTGTATGACAGTTTAGTCATAGTGTGTAATTGTCATACACCTCTATGACTAAAAAGACATAGTATTATAACTAATGTAGCTTCATTTTTTTAAGGTAGGAAAGTTTTCAAACTCCCCTAAAGATTGAGCTTGTTCAGATAAAGACCTTTTGGTTCAACCTCATTTCCACTTTATGGTTCCTATTTCTTATTCTCTTTCTAAAAGAGGACGAATTATTGAATTTCATTCTGACTTGCCAAGTTGCTGACTACAGTGGAGAATATCACTTTTCTGAATAGCATTCTAACATTTAAAAAACAGCATACAAGTGCATTTTTCCTAACATTTGGTTAGATGGAGCAATCTTAGTATATTATTATGTTGACTTCTATTACCTTACCCCCCCCAAATTAATATCAAACTATTCTGTTTCTTTTTACCTAATTTTTTTTTCTCATACTTTTCTTTGGTCTGATGATGCATTGCAGATATTGTCAAGTAAATAAAGTTTTATTTGATTTTTGTCTATAAAGAAATCTAATGAAAGAAAATAGAAATAAACTTCCATAATGGCAAAATTAATGGAAAATTCTTTGCTTTATAGAATGAAAAGGTTGTTATGAAAATGATAACTTCATTACAGGGCAGTATTTGTTCTTAGCTTGTAAATACTGCAGCTTAAAATGTATTTAAGACGCTAATGGAATTAGCTGACTATAATTAGGGCTGATTTGAACAGGAGATTGACGTTGGCACAATAAAGTATCTCATTCAGTTGGACATCTTTTTAATGCTTCCTTCTGTGGTCAGTGGTTGTTTAATCAGGTATCTGCACAGATTGTGTTCTTCATATAATGGATGTCATGAACTTTATTGCAATGGTTCCCCTTATGAAACATACCCAATTATGTGAAAAGCTGTGAATCAAGGAAATTAATCCTAAAATATCATTTTAAGGAGCCTTGAGAGCTGAAGAAGTAAAATTCCCTTTGTCTGCTTGATTTGGAAAAGCTAAAGTGCTGGAAAGTTTTAACTGCCACCAATCTCTCTGTTTCCTCTTCCAAAAATGACCTGAACACTTCACAGTACTTCTTCCTGAGATGTGTCAGATATTTCTTCTGCTTTCAACTCATGTGACCCATGCAGCAAAAATGGGCAAAACTATTCTGACACACCACTTCCCTCTCCCTCCACCCCAAAAGCTAGAAAGGCATTCTAGTTTTGTGTTTAGCATTCTACTTTTCTTAAGTTTTGTTCTGACTTATATGACACTTTTTTTCTAATTTTCAGCTTAACATTTTGGTACCTCTTCACCGATTCCTGCCCTTTGGTTCCTTCTGTTCCCTTTCCACTGCAGGAGCTTTGACAGAGCTTCTGAATAGGCACAACAGGCTGCCTTGAAAAATATTGTGGAGGAAATAAGTGGGAGAAGACTTCTGTTTCCTAACAGTTTTCCTGGAACAGGCATCAATCCTATGGCTGATGCTGTCAGTGTGAAGATACCTCCCTTGCTATTTGTACTTTGTCACCAGCCACAGGTTGCATATCAGGAAAGGATCCCACTTAGTAAAGTTTTTCCTTCCTTGAGCACTGTACTGCCTGAAGCAAATCCTTCTATTGTATGTCATGGGCATCCAGGTCCAAGACAGAAAGGAGACCTAGACTATGTGGATAGACAAAACATGGGATAAATGTGTAATGCCCAAATGCATTTCAGAGTCATGAAAGCATGACAAATTTTCCCACTTTCATTAAAAGAATATTTATTAAGGAAAATAATTAATGTGTATATATATATATATATAAACTTTTACTTAATAAAACTGCAATGGTACTGAAGTAAATTTGCTTTCTGTAAGGGAAATAGCTACCTGGACTTTTTAATTCATGCCAAGATACCACAAAAGCATATGGGACATACCATGATACAGCTTCAGGATGACTGCATAATAAATATAAAAAATAGTTATAAAATCCTACAAGATCCCTTAGTTAACTATGTGCATCGAGAAGTATTCACTTGCATTTCCTTCACAGAGTACTTGGGACCATCTTCTTCCTATGATGCCTTAAGTGCTTCCTTTATGGAACCAGGGGTACTTCTGGAGATAAAAGAATTTAAACAAAGTAGAATTAAATCTTGCCATTTGATTACGTACAAGTAGTTTTAGTAATATATATATACTCATATATTCTCTCTGTAATATTGCTTTCAGTACTCAGACCTAGACTATTTGAAGTAGTTCCAGATGGATCATTCAGTGTGAATAAAACTGCAGGAAATTTCCCAACTTAAGCTCTTAGCAAAAAGCACGGGTTCTTACAGACCAAATTTGTTCTGTTTTTTCAAAACTTTCCTGAAAGTAAAAAAAAAAACAAACTAATTAAAACACAAGCTACATAAATTTTCTGTCCATCTTTTTGGTTACTGGCCTAATTTTATGAATGGTAACTGAACTGAAAATATCTCAAGTGTCCCAGCAAATAGTAACACTTAAAAAAGTAGAGCACAGCACAGCACAGCTTCTCAGTCTATGCTCATGTGAATCTGTTTCTCAATCTGACCTGAAGCAGCATGTGCCTGATCATTTTTGTTTTCACCAGTTAGAGCAGCTGGTTTAACAAAATGTATTGGCACCACCATGAGTTTTACTTCGGAGTCTTACAATAAGAAATAGTCCTGTACAAGAACCTGTCTCCCATTGGTAGCTAAACAAACATATGAAAGTGCTTAGTCAATAAATTACACAGGAAAATAATAATAATAATAATTTATTTATTTTATTGCTAACTTAGTCTGGAACTGTATCAGCAATGAGCTCTGTGTAGATACTCAATCAGTTCTGAGAAGGACACTTGCCTCAGATGGGGAATAGTTCATCTGCACGTCATTAAGGAAAAAATGGTGAAAACCCAAAACCCGGGGTACTCATGAGCCAAATATTTCTGTTATCTGATTGGCATCAACAGATGTAAGAGCTGAAATAAACATTTCTTGCAATAGGAAGAAACACCTTTTTATATTAAAAAGCATTCTTTAACATTTTTCTTACATTTGTTATTTTCCTTCTGCTTAAACTGACTCAGTTAAGGATTCACAAGCCACAGGCTGTTACCATAGATTGTAGGTGAGGAAAAGCAGACACTGATTTCTTTTCAGAGTAATAAATGCATTTGATGTTTTCCTGGTAAGCTCTTCAAAAATGCTGTTCAAATAAATTTTAAGTAATTAGACATTTGAATAGTGAAAAGCCTCTCCCATGCAAAGTTCAGGTGCCTTCCAGCCACTACCCTTGTGGCAGCTGCTCACCAAACAAAAAGTTTACATCCCTTTGCTGTGATAGAAGCACGTCAGCAGGACTCAGGCATCTACTGATCTTCGCATCTTTCATATATTGGAGGAATTTATTTCTTAGACAATTGTTAAGATTCAGAAAATAAATTAACAGAATCCTTTAACAAACAAAGTCACCAAGCTGGGAACACTTCCATGTCATAAGCTTAGTCAAGCATATGGTGTAAGCCTTGAGAATGTGAAGAATAATAACATGTTCCTTGGAAGTGAGTGGCATCTGACTACATGTTTGCTAAGGTATTGCTGTCATCAGTAACATAAGGACATCTAGATGCCAAGCATCTTGGTGTAAGCAGTTGCATTAATGAGCTTGAAAGCACACAGCATCCACAAAAGGCTGGTCCTGAGCATGCAGAGACACTGTACAAGGCATGGAAAGTCAGCCCTGAACTTTCTAATGTGGTGGATAGGCAAGTATATTGAGGGTCTGTTTCTTTAGTCTGTTATGCATCATTCTCATGACTCAAATCAATTGTAAATTCTATATGGAGTTCTTCCAGCCAAACTATTTTGAATGGACACTAACTGAAGTGTTTCATTTTAGTTTCCAGGGTTACTCTATTTTGTTTTTCTTCAATATGCTTTAAAATTTAAATGTAGGCAACTTCTATCCTTCCTTTCGCCTTTTCTCTTTTCTTCTCTATGTTACTTTTTAAAATTAATTTTCTATTTTCCATCTTTCTTTTTTCTTTTTTTTCTTGTCAAAAAAAAGTTAATTAAATCTGCATTGAGATAAAATCATTATGATAGAATTTATTCACATCATGTTCAAAAGAAAAACTACCTGTCAAAAAATGTATTTTCAATTGTCACTGTAGCATGGACTGCTTTGCTGACATGTTTCAGTCATATTCAATATTAGCTCTTCATACACATTTCTTCTTATAGTGACTGTCAATGAGATTTTTAAGTGGGACATACTATATACTTGGAATGCTAGCTCTGTACTCTCCTGCAGGAGAGCTGGAGAAAGTTCAACAGACCTGTGCAATTAATGATACTTCAATATCAGTTGTACATATGTCTTTTACAAGATTTTGAGACTTACTTTTCTTAGCTTAACCATAATGCCCATTGGATAAGATGCTGTTCCGTATTTTAAACAGAAGACATTTGGGTTTGGTTTTGTTTTATTTTTCTGAAGACATTAATTATTGCACTGTTGCACTGCATTTATTTATTTATTAAGAACTTATACATTCTTCAGCAAAAGCCACAAACAGTTCCCATATATTGGCCTGCCAAGAAAATCATAAGAAAATCATAAATTCTGTTTAAGGGCAAACCCATTACTGAGTTTCAATCATTTATTGAATAATAAATGTATATTTTAGGTACAGTGAAACATGTATAGGATTCCCCAAAGTGTAGCAATCACTAAAACACTGGTGAAGTCAAACAGCAGTGTATTTGGTATTTAAGAGATCACTGGTGATATATTGGATAGGATGTTACATATACTTTAAATATACTACCCTTCATTAACACCCCCAAAGCCCCAGACTTGTATTACTTCATACTTGGGAATAACCAAATGCTTTTATTAGGAAGCATTCATTAGATCAATTACATTAAAAAATCCCTATCTTTTTGTGATTTAGATAATAGCAAAAATTAACTTGTTACAAGATAAAGTTCAGATTACACATCTCAGGTGGTATATTCTGGTTGCAGTTATGACTATATCCTTCCTCCAAGCTATGAAATATCTGTTTGTATTTCAAACACATTCTTAGGATGGAAGTAACCAGATCTACTCTTGTATAACTTGAAAGTTCTGAAATTAAGATTGGAAACGTTCCCATCCTCCATTTTTTTCCTTGTCATTCACATGTTCTGGGTTCCTGAAATTGGCTTGTTATTCTGTATGAAAACATTGGCACATATCATAATCATTTCTTAACTGAGTAAGACTATAACAAATCTGTTATTGCCTGTACAACAACAACAACAAAATTAACCAGGGATCAAATATTGTTAATAAAGGTCATATATTAAAATTATTGAATATTATTAAAATTATTGAATTATTGAATTATGAATTATGAGAGTTTCTACATATTTGGTTAAGAAACTGCTGTGATAGAAACTGAATGCAATATCCATTTT
>JANHFX010006597.1:0-10990 GCA_027560015.1 Chloroceryle amazona
TGTAATTCTGCCCCTGTACTCAGCACTGGTGAGGCCTCACCTCAAGTACTGTGTGCAGTTCTGGGCCCCTCACTTCAAGAAGGATAGTGAGGTGCTGGAGTGGGACAAGAGGAGAGCGACGAGGATGGGGAAGGGACTGGAGGGAAAGTCTTACGAGGAGAGGCTGAGGGAGCTGGTGTTCTTCAGCTTGGAGGAGACTCATGGGGGACCTCATCACTCTCTACACCTGCCTGAAAGGAAGTTGTAGTCAGGTGGGGGCCAGGCTCTTCTCCCAGGCAACTGGTGACAGGAGGAGAGGGCACGGCCTGAAGCTGTGCCAGGGGAGGTTTAGGTTGGATCTTAGGAAGCACTTCCTCACAGAAAGAGTGATAGAACACTGGAATGGCCTGCCCAGGGAGGTGCTGGAGTCACCATCCATGGAGGTGTTTAAGAAAAAATTGGATGCTGCACTTTGTGGCATGATTTAGCTGATGTTGTGGTGTTAGGTCATAGGCTGGACTCGATCTAAGAGGTCTTTTCCAGCCTCAATGATTCTGTGATGGTGCTGCTGCTGCTTTAGTTAATGCGTCTCTCTTCTTAAAATAAAGAGAATCTGAGAGCATCATTGTGTTTCTTTAATCCCTGCCATTACTGCTCAATCCATTTCCAGCACAAAAATCTGGAAAATTTGTAGAGAGATGTCTTAAACTGCAGAATTATTAAAACTTACTATCCTTTCTTCCACAAAAATGAGCTGTGCTATGTAGAGAGGGTAAGCAGTTTCAAGTTCTGCATATTTGTAGTGTAAAAATACACTTAGCTAAGTATTTTGTTACTTGTAGTACCGAGGTTGGTAGTTGTAATGACTGTTAGAGTTCAGGGAGTTCCTGTTTGTTGTTGCTGTTGTCAGAGCAGTGACTGGTGGTTTCAAGGAAGGGAACTGAAATGTTACTTGTTCTCTGTGCTAGACATCAGCTTTTTGTGTAGTTACTCATTTTATCTTGCAATACAACTTGATGTTTATAAATGATATGCTAGCCAGGGGTTGACTGTATTGCTTTCACCAATAAGAACTGAGTGTTTTTCAGCTTATCTCTTCCTGAGTCATCTTCATCTGAATGTTTTTATTCTCCTCAAACCTTAGAATAAGACAAATGATTAAAATGTTGTAGAAATGTCTTCATGACAGAATAAATATTTCTTGTGACTCAACAAATTTGCTATGGAAAAGAATTACTCTGGAAGACTATTACGTGAGTATTACTTGGCCATAAGATTGTGAGTATCTGTTGCAGTTTATGAAAACCTGTTTATGGACATAGAAACATGCACTGTGGATTACTCACCTACAGATTTAAGAAAACCAAAGTAGCTCAATGTTAATTACACAGAGAAAAAAATGGAAGGTGAGAGAAGTTGGATCACTATACCATGACTTTCATTATTGTGGTTCTAATTATATTTACAGTTTTTATATTTTTTTAAGTCACAAAATCAGAACTAACCAATCCATGAAGAGTAATCACAAATAATATCCCTGACATTTTGTAATGCTCATTCCGACTTGTGTGTTGGCTGAGGGGATCTAAGTAGGCACAGGAAAGGAATTGTGGAAGGAAAGTAGACACAAGGTTTTCTGATTGTCTTCCACCTCCCTGTCCAGTACCTTCATTTTCTACTGGGGAGGCTTCTGATCTCCTGTGCAAATATTACAAGTAGTCCTACCGTTGGCCTGTAAAACATTCCAGACCTGGACATAGGTTCTTATATATGGGACTTGAAGTGACATAGATAAGAAGATACATTTTAAATCTTAAAAATAAAACACAACCGTCAAACTTCTTATCCCAAGTTCTTCTTCATTTGATGATTGCCTCACCGAAAAGAGCTTCCTTTTTTTTTCTAAACATGTGAAGCTTCAATCAGCTATCCCATGTATTTCAACCATTAGTTTGAGGGTTTTTATTTCTGATTAGACTTAAGTTGTAATTTTTAAATACTTCACCAAATGTCTTCTGTGATGTGGCAATGGCTGAATGGAGTTCCCATTTGTTCCTTGGCCTGATTTCTATCTGTATTGCTGTCATTCCTTATGGCAGTGTGCTGCAGTTTTCCTGCCAGTATTTCAGGTTATATTATGAATATTATGAATATATCATGAGTATTATGAAATAAACATTGTCCCATGCTGCTTCAGGCAGAAATTTCTATTAAACTTTGAAATGATCCACATTGCACCACAATCTGTTTTGTTTGTTTTGTTTTATTTTTTCAGCTCAGAATTGTGCTATGCATTGGAAACAACTTTATATTTGACAAGTTAGATTGATGTGTGATTAGAGAAAATGTTAACAATTCTAGCAGTCAGTCACTTGTCTACACTTGAATCTTCTCCACAGTTCCTACTGGTTAGCCCCTTGCTGGTGTCAGGGTGAGCACTGCTGGAAGCCTAGAGAGCAATGTAAGGTAGAGGGACAGAATTGTTAGGTCGCTCTCTCCACAGTACCACACAGCAAATTAGGTCCTTTTGTTTTCATTTCCTGTTTTGTGTCATATCCCATCTGCCTACATTTTCACATCAGTTTCTTACCATGTTTCCTACCCTTATTCCCTCATTACATTTAGGAAAGCTGTGAATTTCAAGCAACATCTTTATTTCCACCCTTTGCAAAAAGGGCTATTGCAAGGGTGAAAATCCATTTCTAACCAGAGAATACATATAGATACACTACTGTAATGAATACCTGTCCTTTAGCTGATTTAATCCTTTTTTTTCTGTCTTGCCTATGGGGAAAAAAAAAAAAGAGTGAGACGATAAATAGTTAATGTCTGCTTATTTTGTTGCTTTTAATTGAATCAATGGGAAGCAAATATATCTTTTTGTATGGAACAACTCCATGCTACTACCAATACACATCTCCTTGTTTCTTTTTTTTGTACTGTCATGCATTCTAGTTTACCATTTTACTATTAGTAAATTTCTGCATAAATTGTTTTGAGTTTTTTATTCTTTCTAATGTCCTGGCTGCCATACAGAAGCCAAATGTTACACTCTTCTTTGACTACGCTGCTTTGAGATTGTATAAGAGAGGGACCCTTTTGAAGTCTTTACAAAAACTTCTGTGTTTGCTTCTCAGAACAGTCTGGAAAGCTCCTGAAATGCAGGAGTGAGTAGCCTTGTGGGGTAACAGACACCTTAGAACTGACAGTGAGAAGTAGAATCTGTACACACTGGGATCTGATAACATGGTTTTGGACTAGCTAGTTGCAGGATAAATTGTAACAAAAAGCAAAGTGATTAAAATGGGAGTACCCATTATTAACATTATAAAAGCATTAAAAATAGAATTCACAGCAAACAGGATGTTAGGTCATAACTGTGCAGTTTCAGTTGTCCATTATTTATGCGGTTGACCTTCTGTGCTGAGGTCAGAGAGTAGTGAAGAGTCTTGTGATTGTGAATAAAAATGCCATTTAATCTGATCACACCAACATGGCAGGTCCTGGAGGGAGTTAGCTAGCATTTACAGGTAATGTGGAGAAATAAATTAGTACTTCTAGAGAAGAGCACATACACTGCTCCCACTCTGGGGTGACACATCCTTTCTGAAAAGCTGTAGTTTTACCTGGAGTTGTGGACAGTAGAACTATGTGTTTTCTTTTTAATAGTGTTTTGGTTTTGTTTTTTCTCTGATACTAAATTTTGAAGTAGACTGTCAAGTGTATAGACTTTATTCTAAGTTCCTCAACATGTACCAAACAAGTTAACAAACCAATAGTTCTGAGACATGGACTGTGCTGTCTAGCCAGAGGGACATAGTGAGCACTCAGTACACCATGGCAAGCACTTCCCATCCACCATTTAAAGTAAAACTGTTAATAAAATTATTTTCAACCTGACAGAAAAACAGGCATGCCTGCAGCTTGAAGTCTGGACCTGCAGCACTGACATTTCAGCACAGAGAACAGTTTGTGTTCGCTGTCTATTGTGTGATGGCAGATGAGAGTCAGGCTGATTCCTGAGAGCAGGACTGTGCTGGGCTGTTCTTACTGCCATATGCAAATACATATTTTTTTGTATTCTTGATGTTATAAAATGTGGCCAGCTGTGCCAACAGCACTTAGCTGAAATTAAAGTTCTCTGTTACACGCTTTTCTGTTCTGAAAACTTCCATCTCTTTCAACAGAAAAGCAGACTGCCTTAAGTTTTAAGGAGCAAGTCCATGAATGCAACAAAAGACAAGGTAAATAGTACCTGGGATACTACTTTTAAGAGTTGATAGCAAATGCTGAGATATGTGAAAGTAGTGGCAGCATGGTTGCATAAAAAGGTGGCTTAAGAAGCAATATTGAAAGCCATAAAATAAGGCATCTTTTTTTCAGTGCTGGGAAGAAACAGAATGTTTCAAATCTGACATATGTCAGTGTATAAACATTTTTTCTTAATGTTTAGCTGACTTTTGAGTAATCCATTTGAAATCATTTTAAGAACTCCTGAAATTGTATTTAGTGTTTGTGAATATGTATGCAGTTTCTATGAATCAATATTACAGAAAATTGTTTTCCAGGTAAGCATGCCTTGGTAAATAAATGAAATAAGAACAGTATTGATAGTGGCTTAGAAATTTTCCCAAACCCTTGCTGTGGAACAATTGCATGTCAGTAGTACACAATATATGGAAGTCTTGGAAAATTATATGGTTGACAACAAATGGGTCTTCTGGAGAGGATAGGGGCAGATTATACTGATCTGCATTTCAATAGTGTGATGATTTACTGATGTTAGTAAAGCTGTACATATAGATCTTCATTTTGCCTCACTGACATGTTCTCAGGTTTTGATAGTGCCCTACTTTCTGATTTTTCTTCCTTTAAAAAGAGGATATTGGCTTTCAGTATCAGAAATCTTGCATATTAACATATGTATTAATGGCATACTTGAAATTAAAGTTATTTGAAATAGGTGTTCCTGGCTTCTTTCTCAATCTCTTTTTGCCAAGCTTTTTGTTTACTGAACCTTTGAAAAGAAAGATATAATTTTCAATTAACTGAAGGAATGTGTAACATTCAAATACCACACCCAGCCTGCATAGGAGGACAATACTTTTTTGCACATACATGCCCTTGATTAGTTAAGGAGCAGGTTTTGGGTTGATCACAGTTTATACTGAAAAAATACAAGTCTGAAGTTATTGCCTCAGAAGGCAAAATGTGTACATGAAAGCACAATGCTGGAAGAACATACAGAAACTGAATCACAGAGTCACAGAAGTGTCGCTGTTGGAAAAGACTTGTAAGAACACCGCATGCAACCATTAACCCCCCCCAACTCAACCCAAAAATACCACAAACAAACAAACAAAAAATACACACACACAAACAAAACCCCCAAAACAAACAAACAAAAAACTCCAGAAACCCACGATAAAAAAAAAAAAACAAATGCTTCACCATCCCACTAGCGCATGTCCTGAAGTGCCTCTTCTACATGTTTTTTGAATGGTGACTCCACCACCTCCCTGGGAAGCCTGTTCCAACACCTGACTACTCTTTCAGTAAAGAAATTCTTCCTAATATCTGACCTAAAGCTCCCCTGGTGCAATCTGAGGCCATTTCCTCTAGTCCTGTCTTTATTTACTTCAGAGAACAGCCTGGCACTCACCTCACTACAACCTTTCAGGGAGTTGTAGAGGCTGATAAGGTCTCCCGTCAGCCTTCTCTTCTCCATACTAAACAATCCAAATTCCCTCAGCCTCTCCGCATAGGACTGGTTCTCCAGACCCTTCACCATCTTGGTTGCCCTTCTCTGAACTCGCTCCAGCAGCTCAATGCCTTTCTTGTGGTGAGGGGTCCAGAACTGAACACAGTAGTCAAGATGCGGCCTCACCCGTGCCCGTGGCCTTGGCCACCTGGGCACACTGCTGGCTCATGTTCACCTCCAGGTCCTTTTCCACCAGGCAGCTTTCCACCCACTCTTCCCCAAGTCTATAGTGTTGTCTGGGGTGATTGTGACTGAAATGCAGGACCTGGCACTCAGCCTTGTTAGATCTCACACAATTTGCCTCAGCCCATTGATCCTACCTGTCCAGGTCAAGATATGGTACAAGTATAGTCTTCTTAAAGAAATGTAGCTATATTAGTGGAATGAGTTTGACAAATAGCTTTAGTCAAGTTTTGTTTTCCCCTCAGACTGAGCAAAGCTTTCTCTAAGATCTCACCTTCTTAGAGAAGAAGGCACTGTACATAGGTACAGATACCTGCTTTGGCTTTCCCCCTTCTCCTTCAAAACGAACTTCTGTGTATTAAGAAATGTGATTGTCAATTTGTAATCATTTCATTAGAATTTAGTTTAAAAGAGGTGGTTTTAAAAGGAAATTTCATAATACTGCTTTTTTGACCTGTTGGGAAAGCATGGTTAGCCCCTTTTAAGTCCTTGCTTGGTCCTGTGCAAGAACCTTTTCCTTTATTGTTTCAGCAAAGTAACTAGTCTTGAGTTGTACCACACCCATAGTTGGGTCTGTGACAGTAGACGATGTGGATTTAATTCTGAAAAGGTGGGTTGGTGTACAGCAAATGTACTTGACACCCACAGAAGGCTTCCTTCCTCTTCACATGATGACCTCACCAGCTGTTCCTGCTCATTGTGTGTGGAGGTTCACATGGCTGGATGTGGGCAGAGCTCCACTTACAACCTGCCTGCTGGCTCTTGATGATGCAGTAAGCTTTTCTCAAGTGTGTGAGGAGACATCCTGGATGATTCCACAGCTCGGATGGTTTGAAGGTTAATTATCAAGTGTAGAAGGACATCTCCTTAGGCGCACAAGGCTATGCAGAAGGTGTGGACAGGGTTTGTGTTTCTCCCTGCTGACTCAATGTATCCAAGAGCCAGCCTGTCATAACTTTCTTACCTGGCCCTTTTTGCTGAGAAGTAGCCATAGTAGTTCTCCAGAGGATGCTCTGCCACTACCGTGCAAGCACAGAGAATGTTGCAGCTCCTCACTGCGACTAATGCCAAAGGACTGGAGCTGGAAGTTTTTAATTATTTTTTTTTTTTGAGCCCCCATGTTACCAAGTGATCAGGTCAATAAATTGCATGACTTCGGGGACGAAACTTTAAGATAAATACCAGAAAAAATGCCAGATTTGGTCTTTCATAGGTTATGACCCTAAACTATCAGTGTTGCCCTTTCCTATCCCCCTTACCTCTTGGAAGTTATGAAACTGAAGCTTTTTTATTTTGTGTCCACAGGACAACAAAAATCCACAAATACTGTGTTGTCGTTTGGCAATACACATTTATGATGGTAGGTTTTCATAGAATAAATCATTACCAGACAGCTCCCCAGTGTAGATTGATAGTAACTCAGTTAAATTTTAATGGGCCACATGACCTGATTTAAACTCCTGCTTAACTGTCAGCAGATGCTTATTTTTGTTTTTAAATTGTGACCTTTATGAAAAGAAGAAAAAGAGGGTAACTAAAATCATAAAATGTAATCTCATTCAAAGTTCAACAAATTCTGTTTTTTGAGTGAGAAGCTCGGTGTTCACTTTCCTTTTTTTGTCTGTGCCAGCTGTCTGTGTGCAGGAGCACAAGGCAGAGGCTGTTGCATGCTGTTCTGTGAATCAGAGTGCATAAGAGTGTAAAAGCACCTTTTTCAGTTCAAAATGTGTTTTATTTTTTTTGGTCAATCAGGCATTTTAATACTGAGCCAATTTCAAATCTTGGCAACACAGTTCTATAGTCAACATGCTATTATAGGATTTCAGTCTTTGAGTGAGTTCTTCACAGACATGTGATGCCCATGTCCACACTATATCCCAGTGGAAGGACTGGCAGTTTTTCAAGTGGGGTGAAAGACAGAGGATGGAAGAGCTCACATTTAGTCGAAATTATCACAAGTTTTTACAAAAGTTGTATGTGCACATTCACTATTCTGGGGTGTCATTTACTGTACTGTGATGGGGAAGTACTATCTGTTTTAAATGAAGTGGTTTTGTTTTGTCCCATGTCACATGTAGCTTCAGTTATTCCATGCAACAGAAGTACACAGAATGCAGTATTGTGTGTAACAAAAAAAGCCATTTAGACTCTTGGATTAAACCTATACTGGTTTAAAGGAAATGTCACTATGTGCATTTTCTCTTATGAGACTGTGAACTGGTATATAAACTTGTGTAACCAAAAGAACACAATGGCACTGTACTGGATGTAAACAGTATAGAACTTGGTGCTCCACATCAGCTTACAGACAAGCTCAACAGTTTTGTGGTTCTTTTCGTTCACCTACATAAATGTTTATACTGCTATATTTTGGCAGTAGCATGATGAATAATTTTCTGTTTTAAAAGGTCATGAAAGAGTATTTTAAATGTCCAAGTGTGTCAGCTATTGTTTTATTTTTTAATTCTCTCCCTTGTAACTATTGAGAAATTCAGTTGTATGAACACGAGAGTGACTGAGCTCCTCCAGTAAGCCACTGTAGGTTCAGTGTTCGTGCCTTTTAAACTACAGTGGCTAGATGTAAGCAATGTATATCATTCTGAGAGCTGTACAGCACATACAGATAGAACGGCTGCAATCAGCAGTTTCTGGATCTTCTTCCACAGTGCAGAAATATCACATCATTTGGTGATCTTAGATCAGTTTAGAGAGATTATTGTAGGATAACAGAGGGTGGTCTGTCCAGCCACATTACCATAGTATGGCTGTAGGAATATGTATGCCTGGTGACTTGGATTGCTTTTCATAGTTCTTTACAGATAGGGTCAGTACTTCACTTTCATAGAAAAAAACACTTAGTATTTCACATCTGTAACAGTGGAGACAAAATGATAAGTTAACTGCAAAGGTTTGGGCCAGAGTATACCAGATCAGACATCTGTGTGCCAGATATGCATGCTTCTGGGAGAGTGTTTCTACTTAGTGGTCTGCACAAAATGCTGTTCTTTATTTAAGCCAGCTCTAGATGGGTTTCTATCAAAGATGGAGTTACGGTTTAGACAAATCATTTTTCCTTCTTAACAATTCCTCCACCTCATCTGCCTTTACTGGTTTTTAGCAAGTTTTCTCCTGATGACTCTTGCTGAGACAGTGGTTCTGAATTCTTCTGCCATCATGTTTGTTTTACCGTGGTGGTTGTTACTTACAGTGCAGGCACTTTCCAGGATGTCCAGGAGGTTCCCTGTGACTTTACCTTTTCCAGGTGAAAGAATGTAGCTCTGTGTAAGCTTTGGAGGGACAACTATGGAGCTTCTGCGTCCTTAGCTGGATGATGATCCTTGGTGAAATAGGTGGCTCTGTGTAGAGTCCTCTGTCTAGAGTCCTAAGGCTTTCCTTACCCTGAGTAGAAGAACTGTGTGTATGGCCTCTCAGAGATCCCATCTGCAAATACCTTTGTTCACCGATTTTTTACCCATTCACCGCATTTTACCCAACTCATTCAAAATAAAATCAGATTCATCTAGGAGGACTTATTTACCCTAAAACTGTAAGGCACAATGACATTAGTAATATTATGTGTTTTTTTCTGAACTAATAGAATCCCACTTGTGTATTACCAGGTGGGTAGGTTTCAGGGGGTTTGAGGGTTTTTTTGTGGGGTGTGGTGGCTTGTTTTTACTTATTATTAGAAAAGTTTACATTAGTTCAGTAGTATTCCTGTTATTCTGCCTGGCTTACTCCAATTATCTTCTGAGCTGCTGAATACAAACTGACAAATAACTTTCTAAATTCCATATTCCTCTTTTTTCAGGGAGAATGGTATTGCATGTACAATACAGGATGTCAAGGCATCATCTTACAGCCCCTGAAGTTGCTGACTGTATTCGGGCTAGAGTGATTCTTCATCCTTAAGATCCTCTGAGGCATAGAACTGTGTATAGCTGGTAGCTTGTGCCTCAGCCGATTTGAGAAGTCACCCTAGTGCCACACAGGTTTTTCTCTCCTTTCTGCTGAAGTCCAGTCACTGGCCTACCTCATGCTTCTCCAGCACTGCTGCCAGAGAACAATTTAGATCTGAAAATTGAATCCTCTGCCACTACATAGTTTTGAATGCAACCACAAGTTCACACTGAGTGCTTTACCTAAATTATGTAATTCATTCTTTCTTCCCCTTTGTCCTTTTCCTTAATTGTTTCCTATAATGACATGTTTGCTTCAAGGACATTCCCACCTGATTTCAGAGGAGAGGAAGAAAGATGATCAGCTCCCAGGAAATTCCTTTGGTAACTGCAGGGGTGGGTCTTGAGATATTGTGGTATTAATAGTGGCTGTCAGAGATTTTATGGATACTGTCTTTCACCTCCTAAAAGGACCAAAGATTATTTTAGTCATCATTCCTATCACATATGCTCACATGAAGCTAATTTCAGTGTATATGTATTTATCCATATGTTTTCTCTAGTTACCTGGCTTATTTAAATCAAGTATGACAGAAACACAGATGTCAAAGACAACTAATACAGTAAACACTAGTCAGATAGAGGAGAGAGAGTCAGTAAATAATGCCATTGCTATTTTTCAGGCACAGGTTATCTATCTCCCTTGTAAAAAGGCCCTAGAAGTACCCGAATAAACTTCAGGTGAACTTGCAGTCAGCCACAGGACACACATCCAGGGGAAACCTGGATTCCATGGGTTCTTACCCTTCTGGAACAGCACAGTTTACTACATGAAGCTCCACTGCAATGAAGTGAAGCTTTTGCTTGTGCAACCTTACCATTCTTGTACAGTAGTGTCAAAAATACAGGCAGGATGTTGGGTGCACTGCCAACTAGGAATCTGGGTGTGCAAGTCTGTTGCTCCTTTTGATGGTGATGAACTGAATGACTTCAGTCAAACTAATTTATTCTCATCCATGCAAACCTCATGAAGCTCAAAAAGGCCAAGTGCAAGATCCTGCACATGGGTTGGGGGGCAGCCCCAAGCACAAATACAGGCTGGGTGGACAGTGCATTGAGAGCAGCCCTGAGAAGTTCTTGGGGGTATTGGTTGACAGGAAGCCTAAGG
>JANHFX010006597.1:11090-23685 GCA_027560015.1 Chloroceryle amazona
GGGTATTGGTTGACAGGAAGCCTAAGGTGATCCAACAATGTCCATTTGCACCCCATAAAGCTAACTTTTACTGGACTGTATCAAAAGAAGTGTTACCAGCAGGTTGAGGGAGGTGATTCTGCTCCTCTATTCTGCTCTTCTGAGCCCCACCAGCCAGAGTACTGTGTCCCACCCTGGAGCGCCCAACACAAGAATGACATGGACTTGTTTGAGCATGTCCAGAGGAGGGTCATGGAGATGATTAGTAGGTTGGAACACCTCTCCTATGAAGACAGGCTGAGACAGTTGTTGTCCAGCCTGGAGAAGAGGAGTCTCTGGGAAGGTATTTTAGCAGCCTTCCAGTGCATAAAGTGGGCCTACAAGAAAGCTGGAGAGGGAATTTTTTTTTTATGAGGGTATGTAGTGATAGGACAAAGTGCAGTGGCTTCAAGCTAGAAGATGGTAGATTTAGATTAGAAATTAGGAAGGGGTTCTTCAGGTTGAGGGTGGTGAGACACTGGAACAGATTGCCCAGGGAAGTTGTGGATGTTCCATCACTACATGTGTTCAGGAACATGTCTGCATAAGGTGTTGAGTAACCTAGTCTCGTGGTAGATGTCCCTCCCCATGGCAGAGGAATTGGAAGTAGATGATAATTAAGGTTCCTTCCAACCCAAATTATTCTGTGATTACGTTTTTTTTTTCAAATAACTCAGCATAATATTTGCATTCAGTACAGATGTCTGCAATACCTATTTCAATGGATATCACCAAGAATGCACAGCATGGTGATTTCATGCATGATCTGTAGACCTCTGCTCCTGAGTAGGCTGGTTGACCATCCATTACCAGGTTTACATTCTAGCTTCAAGCACTCACTACCCATCCTTTCTTGTACTTTGTAGTACTTTTTCGGGCGTGATACACATGAGTACAAAAATAAAGACTTTTGAAAAGAGATGACAATTGGAGATTTTTCAGAACTGCTTGGTGTTGCTACTGGTTGTATTGCACCAGTGCCTTACATAATATGCAGATACTGCATGCAAATATATATATTTATAAGGGAAAAACACAGTTTTACTGGTTATGATGTTAGTAGCTCAGTGTTCTTGTTTCACTGCAGAGTGCTTCATGAACAAGACTTCCTGACTACCTATTTTGCTTTTTCATACCCTCAAATAGGGTAACATAATGGGATCAGGCAAAGCCATGTATGATGTGAGAAATGCAAAGGTAGAGTTTACATTCTGATGAGGACCTTGGATTAATTTAGAATCTGGGGCTAACAGTTGAAATATCTTGCAAGGGGTTTGAAGGGAATGAAAAATCTGCTAGTAATAAATTTCCTAGTGTTTGGGGTTATTCTGTGAACAGAATTTTAAGAAAAGTCCTATCAGGTGGTGTGGGGGTCTTTTTCAGCATTGTGAAAAAGGGTAACAAGCCTGGAGGTTTTGTCTTTTGTTTTACCAAAAGTTAAGTTATTCTGAAAGTGGATTCATGTAGACAAAATCAGTGTTGAGCTCCACCTGGATTGTCCGGTCACTATAAAACTCATGCTGTCTCCAAAGCTGGACTGAGTCCAGAGCCAATTTTGAATCACTCTGCTTGGTCTCTCCCACAGAGTGCATGTGACTACTATAAATAAAGACCTTTGTAGATAGACAGAATTATTTTTCAGACTGTCGCACACACTAATTTAAAACACAGGTGGAAACCCCTCCCAGCTTACTTAGGTACGTTACTTCTCTCATACTGTAGTAGTTCACAGTAGTCAGTTAAATGTGCTCTGTGTGCATCATTAGTTAAGGTGAAAGATACTTTGGTAACAGAAAAGAACCTATTTCTTTAACTGGCATAAAAGTAACTGAAATAATTTAATTTTCAATTTATTCTTTATTCATCTGGTTTGCTGCTGTGTAATTAAAATACTGTGTCAAGTGTAGCTTGTTTTACTTAATTTCCTCTTTGGGGAAAGCCTGATCAGGCAGGGCTTTTACTACATTAATCTTTTTAAATTTAGCAGTTATCTGTTGCCTTGCCATGAATTTGTCATATGATGGAAAAGCAGAAGGGACAGAGACATGATAACATTCCTAGTGACTGGGTAAAACAACTGAGAACCCATGATAGCAGGAACCTAGGAGTCTTATATCTTCCATGTGGATGGAGCAAGTGTGCTGGTCAATCTTGTTCCACGTGAAACCACAGCAGCCTGTGAAGCGGCTTCAGTCTGATGTTGTGCACAACCTATTGCAGCTATCAGAAAGTGTAGGTTTGTGACCACTTAAAGTCATCTGAGACCTGGCCATTTTATTCTTACACCCCAGTATTTTTGAAGTTAAAAAGCCTTCAGAAATTGTCAGAGCTTTCAGGCTGTTCTTTCATGAGTATGCATCTTCCTTTCAAGTTTCTTTACAATACTCAGAGAAAGAAGTGGCTTGATCAGCTTCCCCCAGCCCTCACTGTGGTTTTCCATGGTATCAACCATTAAACTCATTAAACTAACAGCAAAGAATGGAAAAGAACAAGATCAGGAGGAAGATGTTATGCCTATACTTCTTATCTAATCCTTTCATTCTCTGAGAATCAGATAGGCACAGGGAGCTTAGTAAATTGGTGTTGGAGTCACCATATGGCCCTCTGTTTGACCCACCAAACTGTTCTTTTTGTGCTCTTTCTTACTTTTTGTCTCTCTGCCTTGCTTTCTCAGCTGGGTAAGAGCTATCCTAGTATCCTTCTCCCTTGTGATATGTACATAACATCTGAAGGACAACTGCTTTAAATCAATCCTTATATTCATCACAGAAGTAGTTATGTCAACTGGCAGATTCTGAGTGCCAGTATGGTTTATTGCTTTGTAGGCTAAAAGATCATGCAATGATGGTGATCTTTGTTGTTCTTCTTTTCCACCCAGTGTACAGCATCAACCATCTTCAAGGTGATGATGGGGAATCCTAAAAAGGCTCAGCTTTCTAAAATGAGTGGGAAAAAAATCCCCAAACCAGGCTATAGATGAATCCTTTGCAAATGAGAGAATACAGTGCCTCTGCAGAAGTACAGGGAGAACCTTGATAGTGCTTTGTACTATTGTACAGTGTAGTTTACTTTACTGTGAAGAGCTTGTTGCATGTATTGGTATGATACATCATGGACTGGAAAAATTACAGTTCTGACCGTGTAGTTTGGCAGTATTTTCCATGTTAGAAAGAATGGTGTGTAATAGCTTCTGAAAGTAAAATACATAGAAGACATTTAGTCTTGAACCTCAATTTTAAAATAATCATATATATTTCCTCAATTCCTGTTGAATCCAATTAAGTGACTCTCTGAAGGGTAGTTTGGTCTCTGTCATGGATTGTGAGACAAGCCTGAACTATACAGGTGAAAGAACCATTGAGTACACGCAAAGTATAGCGAAAAACTTTTCATTTGATGTCTGTAAAATGCTATGATCAGCCATTAGTTTATGATTTTAAAAGTGACACAGTGCCACTGTGTTTGCTGTTGAGAAGTACATACCCTTCATCACTCTGCTTTACTGAGTACTGCTGAAAATTTGTATTGATCAGATCTGATAGATTTTTTTTTTTCCTTAAAAGTCATGAATCTAATATGAAAGAATTGGTCTTGTGTGAATTTTGTTTCAATTTCACAGTGAAGCCAGTTCACTTAACTTGTAAGTTTTAGGATGGGAGATGTTGATACAGTCTTTTCTTCTTTTCTGAAAGAATTTCAGCAGTAAAAATTAGAGTGCACATCAAGTCTTTTCACAACACACACCCTTGTGCAATAAAGCCATTTTGCTGTGTTTTAAGCATGTTGGGTTTGGATTGATGGAAGATTTATAAGCAGTATTATAAATGTATACTGGGAAATATTGCTCAGCTTGACAGCATTAGCAATGGTGTTAATACTTCTCTTTTTGTTTTCAGGTAACCCAAAGTCTTTCACATATACTGAGTGGCTGTGCAATGTACTTCATTCATGTTGTCAGGATCTGAAGGCAATGTAAAACTAAGTCTACAGAGTACCTCTTATACAGTATAATATTTGCCATTGCAAAAAGTGGTTTCCTAAGAAGGAAGACAAAGAGTCTTGTTTGTGCTGCGGTCTGAAGATTACCTAATGCATTTAGACAATAATAACTATTTTACCCTGAAGTTGTATATCAAAAGCTTTAGTTTGGTAATCAACTAGTGTACCAGAAGCTTTAGTTGTGTACCAAAACTTCATAGTCCAGGTGGAAGAGCTCATTGTTTTTAACATAGAGAAGAAAAATCTTAATTCAGACATCTCTTCAACTGGGATGGACAGCCAGCAATCTCTGTGGTAGAATTTGGCATGTGCATAGCAGAATGGTATCACTGCACCATGTGTATAATGCCTATCAACAATGTCCACCCTTTAAGTTGGAACATAAATAAAACATAAATAAAACTCTACCTAATTCATACTGTAGGGGGACTTAGAGAAGCAGTATGGTGCTACTCTGCTCGAGTATAGTCAGCATATGTTTTGAGTAGTAGTAAAGCTTGGAGCAGAAACCTGTGGTGAAAGTGCCAAAACTTTTGCTAAGTAAGTTGGTTTAGGACTTCTGATTTTAGGCAGAACTTAATAGGTAGGGTGAGAAGGGGAATGACAATGAGTGGGAAAACTCATGAAGAAAATTATATTTTATATATACGTGCTATTTGTTTTCTCAGATCGTTTCACTAAAACAAGGGAAACCAGAAGGGAAAACTGCATTTGTTTGGAAATGAAATTTTGGGAGAAGTGTTTTGGCTTCTTACCTAAAAATGTAGCATGACAGCAATATATACTTGCTTTAATCTTGGTGGTTTGTTGGGTTTTTTTTGCATTTTGTGTTTATTTGTGTGTGTGTGTTTTGTATTTTGTTGTTGATGTTAGTTTTTGGTTTTGTTTGTTTGTTTTTAACCCAACTATCAAACTACCTCTGTTAGTGTACTTTGATCTTAATGTCAGAGTGCTTTAGTCATTGATGCACATAGGATCTGTATCTAAGCAGTGAGCTCAGTCTATATCAATAGCTGTTCAACATGGTATTTTAATTCGCTCATTTTTGGAGAACTTTTCTGTCATGACAAAATGTACCAGATCCTCTGTGAATAAGGGGAGTCGGTGAGTAGCAGTGTCATCCAGAAATGAATCTTAATTGTATGTGAATCATTTGTGAGCTTTTTTCCATGAGATAATGCTGTATGAAGGTGAAAGGAAAACAAAAAATGTAGTTTTATTACTGATCACTGTGCAAGCAGTGATCGGATTTTTATTTTTTTTTTTAAATGCTTAAGGCTTTTTATATTTTAATTATCCATGTGAGGATAGGGCATTTTCATGGCTTGTGTTACTTTGCTCCATAGGCTGAACAGCACACTATCACCCGCCTTATTCTTTCCGTTATGTAATATGTTTCTTTCCCTTATGTAATATGTTATGGTTTGGCTAATGTGTATTATTTCAAACCTCTTATTGCATAGGGAATGTCTGTAAAAGAGGGTGTGTAAAGTGTGCTTTGAATAGTAGCATATTCAAAATCAAGCACTGGGAAACAGTCCAGTACAGAGCTTGAATGTTAAGCAGTGTTTCATAGTTCCATCTCTGTTTTGATGTCAAAGCGCACAGACCTATTCCTGAATTACTTTTGTTCCTCTCTATGCTACTGACACAAAATTAAGTTTTATGTCAATGAACCTAGTATCAACAATGACTTAGGGAAGCAACTCACAGTTTATTCTGTACTTCAGAGTTCTTGCTCCAAATGTAGGACCCCGCTCAGTTTGGTGTTTTCCCCTTTCATTTTCATCTGTATCTTTCAGTATTACTTTCACTGATGAAAACCACCAGGGTTTTTCTGATCCATTGTACTCTTTCCTTATTAATGGAGGGAGATTTCTGTGCTGAAGGTTATCACACTGGAACCAGAGGATAGAAATCTAAATTGTTCTCTGTTCGCTTAATCTAACATTTGTGGATGTTCCCAGTGTCAAGTAAATGCAACTTCTGTAAAATGGGTTTCTGCTTGAAAATAGGGACTTTGGTTTGATTTTGATGGGGTAGGGTGTTGCATCTGAAATTCCAACTAATGAAAATAAAGGTGGACCAAGAGACTTGACAGTGGAGCCTCTTGCATCTGGAGTTGTTGGTTGATTCCAGGTTGACACTAGAAATTACCATCTCCTTGTTCTGGAATGTCATTTGATGAGCTTTATGGTCACTTGTCTCCATTATGCATCAAAACTTGCTTTTTAACTTAAATATAGTGCCCAGATTATGCATGGTTTTTGACCAAAAGAGAGTTTGTTTCTCGTTAGCTTGGCTGCTTTGTCCTGTTTAGAGTGGGAGGAGGGCACACCTTACTTTGTGCATGAATCTTATTCTAATTTCAAAGTCTGAAATTGGTATAAACTTAGAATTTGATGATTTTGGTGCTCTATGTATTCTACCTTGTCTGAGTCATCATGTCAAAGCAGTGTTTTGCTAAAAACAGCTGAAGAGTTGTCAGGAGGAGCCTTCTGCTTTGCTAGGTAGAGTATGATAACTTTGAATACTGTAATTTTGTTTTGTCCTAGAATTGAAAAGGAGGGGACTGTTTTTATCAGCTTTCAAAAATACTACTTTTCTACTTTTGGAAGATGTGGATTCTTCTAAATAATTTAAAGTTCATCCATGTTTTGTCTAAACTCTTGATCCTTTACATACTTAGTAAATAAGCATCAAAAGAAAATTCCTGCTGTGTTGTAACTGCATCAGCAGAAGGTCATTTTTCTGTGAAACTAGCTGTCACAGGGGATGAAAACTCCACCATATACTGTGATCATTTTCAGAAGGCAAGGAGACAGCATTTAGAGCAGATGCTGCTGTGGAGTTTGTCCTTGTGCTTGCCCAGAACCTCAAGAGCTTGATGAACCTCTGGTTGTATGGTTATGACTGAGAGATGGCAACATAACTGGAATGTGTAATTCTCTGTGCATTTTTGTTGGCCTCATAATATGGAAAGTTACCTTGTCAGTAGACAGCTGCAGCATCAAGTGAATATTACTGCTCTTTTAGAAGTATTTAGACTAGTCAGTATTTAGATAGAAGTATTTAAATAGAAGTATTTAAATAGAAGTATTTAGACTATCTTGTTAACTCTGCATTATTTTGCATCAAAGTGACAGTTGCAATAAGCTGGACCCCTCCATTTTTAGTGTGGTTTCAAACACATAGTAGTTGCTGCTAGCAACTGAACAATAAAACTGGATTTAGGAATAATTATAATGTTTCCATAGTTTCAAAGTTTTATTGGCGGACATAATAGGTCACAGTATTTCTTTTCCTCTCTCCCCAACATGTAAGCGTGAGGCTACAGTCTATTTCTGGCCACTTTCAAGAGTTATTAAAAATTCTGGTTCTAGTTTGTAATCAGGGTTTATTTAAGGAAAAGTAAAGGAGATGCAAAATTGCCTTCCAGGGATTGTGCGAAGTCTCTTTGTTTCTCCTCTTTTATTTCAAGTTTCTCATTAAGCCTTTGAGTGCCATGACAAGGTCAGGAGGCAAACTGGAAATAGATCAAGCCATGGAGAGGCATTCCTGAGTATCTAAAAATATCCCATTTTGCTCCTTATTTTCTTATATTTTTAACCCGCATATTTTAAAATCCTATGATATTGTCATAAAATAAAATATGAAGGTTGCAGCTATTTCAAACTGTGAGGAGTGGGTATTACTGAAATAATGTTTCTCAATCATTGTTACATGGCTGTGCTAAAGAAAAAATCTCTATTTCAGAGGTTGAAACACATATAATTTATTTCAGTATCATATGTATTTCATTAAAAGTAAGTAATACCACATAGAATTTTCTTAATATGTTGCAAAATAGGTGAGCACTGTGTTCATTTTTCTTGTCAGAATTGGGTTAAAACTGTTAGGTATTTCAGGAGTGGTCTTTTTTCACAACCTACCAGTCATGTAGAAAATAAAATTTCTGTGCTGTTGACTACAGTGTATCATATTTGGATTTATGAATTAATTTCTAAACCTTAAACAAATATTTTTGCTAAATGTGCCATGTCTTTCAAGGGCAGAGTTGAGTAATGAATCATTAATGGTTTGTATTTGACAAGAGGTATAATTTCTTATGATTTGAATAATTTCATAAACAGCTTTTGTCTGGTTATCTTTACACTGAGATAATACAAAGTTATGTACAACTATGTTCAATGGTTGCATGAAAGGACTCTTGAAAGGAATGGCCAGTTCTAAAGCACTTGCTCTGATTTTGTGTGCTGCATAATAATCACATACACCGTGCAGAAGTAATGACAGAAATGGCAAGAGAGCCAGAGCTAACAGCAGTGAGTGCTTTATTTCACATATTCTGGAATAATTTAGTTGCTAAATTAATACCTGCTTCACTAGCTGTGGACTCATATGACAATGGCACTCATAGAACTAATCAAAAAGAGATGCTTTTGAGCCCATTTTTAGCAAGTTAATGTGGCCTTACCATGCTGACTCTGCTTTGTATTTCTGCTGAATAGTCTGCAACAACAAAAGAAGCTGGAACAGGGTAGTCAGTGAGCCATGCAGAGATACAATAGCCCTTGGACCCCAGCCATACAATGTGCACATATTAAATATAATTCTTATGGAAAAAATTGTATCTTCTTTTTTTAATTATTTTTTCCCCAAGTCAGTTTCAACCTTATGTGGTTCTTTCGGAGATTAGAGTGTCCTCACTATCTATGCTTGTGTCTTATCTATTTGGTCCCATTTTGTGTCTTAACAGGCTTAATGAACCCCTAAGCCAAAGCAGGCATGAGTAGCCACAGGCTTTAGTTTCTGTTTTGATCCAGTGGCACTTAAGTTTATTTTTAAGCTTGTAATTTGGAATGTCACTTTACCCAAAATGTCAATACTGTGTACTAGATCTGTCCCTCTTGGAGGGACATCTGTCATGGGCTGTGGGTGGAGAGGCATGCTGCACGGGTCTGCACCAGCTCTTCTGGAAATAGGCTCCTGAGAAGAGAAACCTTTCTGTTTGCTGGAATAATACACTGCAAAACAAAGGTCTTACAGTATGCTTCCATCTTGTAGAAGGTTTCTGGGGCCTCTTGTTGTCTTTGAAATAAAATGCATTTTACTGTGACATAAAGCAACATGACATAAAGGTTTCCTTTGAGCAAGAATTGGGATTATGGCTTACTTTTCTGAGAATGAAACTTCTGTTTACTTCAGATGTTACAGAGCCTGATAAAAATTCGATGTGGAGGGAAATCCATGGCTGTGGAAGAAGCAGTCTAAATTTATAGGCACAGCATGTAATGTCATCCTGATGGACCTGCCTTTATATAGTTCCTTTGATCTTGTCTGTGTTTTGGACTGGCCACAAAAATTGCATTTACAGTCATGGCCACGTGAATGATCTGAAAGATGATGTGATTGTCATGGGATTAAATTGCACACTGAGATTAGCAGTGAATGAATCCTGGATGTGTCACTTGCCAGTGAAGTTATTTTTCTGAAAATACACTTGAAAGCATGGAGGATATGATGTTTTTACCTCAGTAGCATCAATTTGGCTAACTGTTTTAGTGGGAGATCAGGAACTGTAGGGCTGGCGATCACACTGGAAACTGATATATCATGCCCCTGTAAAAGCACAATGTCCAGTTCTGTCTCACTGAGAATGCTTTTGTGCCAATAAGATTATCTGCACCAAGATAAATGTTTTCTTTCCTTGATGAATAAACAGAATGTACTATTTCCAGGAAGGCACAGGTTAAAAAAGTACCTGGGTATTTTATTTACTATGTAATAAACAGAGGAAATAATTTTAGTTCATTTTGCTTGCATTTTCCATGAATGAATATATTCTCTGACTTTTCAGACGTTAGGTAATAGAATTTTTCCCTGTTTGTTTTGGGGGTTTTAAGGCATAATTTACAGGGAGACATCAGGTTTTACTGAAACTTCACTTTTCTATTTCTAAGAGCACAGCTGGCTTCACATTACAATGTTTCCTGAACCATGTGTTGAATTTTTGTTTTAAAGAGAAAGCTGTAGGGAAAATGAGATGGAGGGCTTGCTTGCCATTCACAGATACCAGCCTATGAGCTTAAATGAAAAATCAGCAGGGAGATCCTTGATGTATCAGCTAGGAATAGCAAGCAATTCAAGTTAAGGTGTTGATTGTGTTGATGATACCTGAGCATTCCTCATGGCAGTTCAAATTGAAGTGATGTCTGGCAACATCTGCATTGCTTTTTTTTAAAAAAAAAAAAGCCAACAAAGTGAATTTTGGCATAAGGGCAAATCATCTCCCTGTATTATGCTTGCAGTCTGCCTGCTTGTCTGTTATCTCATATTTACCCTCATGTATATATTGCAGGAGTAGCATGCAAAGAGGAACAGACTTGACCTTCTGATAAGAGTTCTTCAACTATTTAGATGTCTCTCAAACAGTGATTTTTGACTGTTTTAATTAATTGTATTAATTTGGTTGTCAGTATTTACCATTCATTTTGAAAAGGACAGTGGAAGAAAATTACTAGTGTTAGGAGACTTTACAGGGAGTCTTGTGTGTTGATTTTCTAACTGACTTGATGGAGTCCTCCATGTAATTATGGAAGAGCTAAACAGAAGAATTGCTTATATTCATGAACCATTTTCCAAGTCTCTGAAAAACAATGGAAGACTTTAGTTTGCGCTTCATAGACTGTTACTTATTTTGAAATTTTTGATCGTAGTTTTTGTTCTGCCTGTCTTTGCTCACCAAATGCTGTCTTTCATGCACAAGATGAATTTCCAACCATGACTTTTTAGATTAAAATAGTCCTGAATAAAAGTTTACTGAATTATTATGATTATGATGATTATTATTAATAGAAGAATAAAGTAGATGATAGTGGGAAGTCACATCACATCAGACTTCTCAATGTTGGGGTACATTAGTGACAAAGTCTCATTGGAGCAGGGAATATGCCAGAGATTTGCTCGCAGATAATTTAGCATGCATAGGGACTGGAATTCTTCTGCTTTTCAGTCTCTAGGCAATCTGTGCAAGTCTAAAAACAAATGTCATGGGATATCAGTGTAATAGGATAAATCCCTTGTGTAATGGTAGCTAAAGCAAACAATTTTAAGTATAACCTGACTGTGTAACAAATGTGTCTCTTAAACTATGAACTGTTAGCTGTAAGCCACTGGATACTTCATCTTTTCTGTAACAGTGTTCAGGAACAGCTAAAGTAATTAAAGCTTCCTGAGTGGAAACAAGATCATGCTTAAATCAGATTAGCAGAAGTCTGCAATGAGAGTTCCTATTGCAAATGTCTATTGCGAATAGACATTTATCTTAAATTACTGTTTCAAAGAGAGTTGTTGTTGGTTTTTGTTTTTTTTTTTTTTAATTGCATTTAGCTGCCTTGAACAGTGCCATCCTAAGATAGCTGCAGTCTGAAGGATTGTGTTTACGAAACAGATGAATCATGGACAGGAGTTCTGACATTGTACACACTCTGGTACACTGATCTGTAAAGACCACCTACAGCAATTAATGATGTAATTCTTTTTCCACACTCATTGGATCCCCATTACCATCAAGGTTGCCAGTAAGGAGGGCAGGTTTTGTCATACAGGTGGGGTTTTTAGTAGGGTCTGAACTCATGCAACTAAACTCATTTCATCTATCTTTTTTTTTTCTTTCTTGACTTTTAATGTTGCTTTTCTTTGGAAAAGAAGTTTATCTATAAAAGAGTATTTAAGCTCCACTGTAAGTGTCTAACCCTCTCTTTTTCATTTTGTAAATTTTTTTCTTTTTGCATACGGGACAATATACCAAAAGTACATGCATCCTTTTACATAGCTGGAAATACTTACACAGTACAGACATATTTCCTGTAGCTCAGAAGCCAAGATTCCCACAGCTTACCAGGGGCACATGAATATCTAAGTCTGATTGAGCTCCTAATTCCAATAAGGAGTAGTACCACAATTGGTGAAAAAGATTCCATACTGCTGGTAATGTACAAGCAAAAGCACTGGAAGTATGCCTATGTAAAGGTGTCAGGATTGGCTTCACAGTGTGTATATAAATAAAACCCCCTGATTTTCTTACACGATGAAATATTGTAATAATACAAATTGTTGCAAATTGTGTTGGAGGTGGAAATGTGCAAAAATATATAGAAGGTTTATCTGAACAGCAGCTTACACACCTGAAGGCTGTGTGGCCATCCAGCGAGACTTGGGCAGACTGGAGATCTCGGCAGAGCAGAACCTAATGAGGTTTAACCAGGATACGTGCAGAGTCCTGCACCTGGGGAAGAATAATAAAGTACACCAGTACAGACTGGGAGGTGACCTGATGGAGAGCAGCTCTGTGGAGAAGGATTTAGGAGTCTTGGTAGACAAGTTCCCCATGGAACAGCAATGTGCCCTTGTGGCCAGGAAGGCCAATGGTATCCTGGGGTGCATTAAGAAGAGTGTGTCCGGCAGATCGAGGGAGGTTCTGCTCCCCCTCTACTCTGCACTGGTGAGACCTCGCCTGGAGTATTGCATCCAGTTCTGGGCTCCCCAGTTCAAGAGAGACAGGGATCTGCTCAAG
>JANHFX010006599.1:0-34819 GCA_027560015.1 Chloroceryle amazona
TGGACAGTGTGACTAACCAATTGCTTTTAGGCAAAGCATATATAAGTATGGCTAGAGAAACAAGAAAGTTGAACATGGTTACAACTCATATTGGGTCAGGATCATTGTTCCCAGGCCTTTTCCCGACAGGCATGATATGCTATGTTGCACAGAAGCCTCTCTTCAGCAGTCGGCCTCAACCTGAAGTTACTTTTCTTCACTTGTCAGGGCTGCGCAACTCAAGAAGAGTTGTAAAATAAGAAGCCTATAGGCTTGCTTTAATACCCTAGAAAGGAAGAGCAAGTAAATCAGCAAAAAATGTTAGAAAGAGAAAGGGAGTGGAGAGGGAAAAAAGGCTAAAATGATCAACACCGTACAGAAGGCAACATTGCCATTGTGAGATCAGCAGTTACAAGACAGAGATAATGAAAGAACTATACTGAAGCCACAAAAGTCAGAGAAAACCCATTGTAATGTTAATACATTACAGCAAGGGTCGAGGACATTGCAAGGAAAATGGAACAGCTGGTTGCAAGTCCAAATACTAGAAGGATAATCAAAGACCATGGTGGGACAGCTGGTAGGATTCAGGCATGAATAGCAAAGAGTGTGTGTGCTGTTCGGTGCACCTTGTGACATAAAAATGATATGGTTGTTTAATGATAACATAACTGTAGGAAAAGTTTAGCTTAAAAGTCACTGTTGAAAAATAGGAAAAACTAGTGTCACTAAAATGGTGGTAGGGGGCTAACGTTTATTTATCCTGCATTCATTTATATCGTCACTTTGCTTTATTTGCAAACCTCTCTTTTAGACACTGAGTAGAACAGGTTGAAACAGCTACCATATTGTCACATGACTACTACATAGATGTATAGTTGACAGTTGAGCTGAATTGCTACATTTCCAGGAACAAAATTTTAAATAGATTACCTGTTTGTACATTTCGTTCCCATCCATGAATCTCAAAAATATTGAATTTTTGAAATTAAAAAAATAATAATTAATCTTTCAAAAATAAAAATCCAAAGCAAATTGGTTTGTGCTTAATGTGTTAATAACAAGGTATTTCTGTACACTGGATAATTATGTCTCTGAGAATGTTTCTGGCAGAAATTTCAGGGATTCCAAATCTGGTATCAGTAAATACTTAAAATATTGACTGTTTTGAAGCACATTCTTGCCAGGAAATCTTTCTTCCAGAATATTCATAGGAAGCAGACATAAAATGGACACAAACACTGTCAAGATATAATATTTTAAATCCTGAAGAAATCTTTACCAGTTCTTTTCAGATAACTGCAATTGTTTATGATCTTCTTTAGCCAGTTGGGCGTAAAATAGTTGTTTATCTGAGAACATTAACGAAAGTCATATTCTAATTTTCCTTGCAAATCACTGTAGTGCTTAATTTTTCTTTTTGAAATTTATCTCTGTGCAAAGGAAGGCAGAGTGCAAGTTTTACTTGGTCCACTCTCTGCCACATCTAACAAAGACACACAGAGGACTATAGTATCTAAGCTTTTATGTTTTCGCCTGCCCTTCCCCCTCCACCAGGGGAGGGTGAAGCCCCTACATATGACATTAGATTTCGGGATGACCTTATAACAAATAGGATAATGTACATAAAATGGCCTTTTCAACACCTGCTGTGCCAACTGGAAAGGCTGTTCTCCTTGTTAGCCTGTTAATGCTGCAATTCCTCCACTTACTGCAGTCATGGTGAGATGGGAGAGCTGTGTATCATGTCTAGCTGCCATTGACTGAGAGGGGTTTCAGAACCCCTGTACCAGTAAAGACCTATGAGTGGAATAGTGACGCATTATGCTGGAGACAGAGCAGTGAAGGTAACCTCTCACCAGCATAGTGGGAATGGAAAGGGGCAGCATATCCATGCTATGTCTGTTCTGTAGGCCAAACCTACAGAATTCTGTAGGCCAAACCAAATTTTAGGTTACCTTTTCTGTAACGCAAAATAAATTTACACACATGTTCTGCTGTCACTTCCAAGCTGCCCTTCTGTCTTTAAGAGCTAATGGTGTGCATATTCCTTTGTGGAAAATGCTGTCCCAGGAATTGATGCTTAGGAGAGTCCACACAGAGATCAGAGATTGGAGATGTGACTCTCTGATTGGAGAACAGAGAGTCAGAGATATCATTCTGTTTATCACCATGCAGTAAAACAGGATTTAAATGCTAGCTCTGAGATTCCCACTTCCAGCCTTCCTTGACCCAACCTGAAGCTGGCCTTGACTAATTAGAAGAGTACAAATATGTCAGTGCTGACACCAGGGGTCATACAGAGACAGGCCTTAACTTCCAGATTTTGGATGAAGAACTGTGATGAAATGGTAGCAGTGATACAGTGCTTAAGGGTCCTACTAACCCTACTTTATACAGTCCATATACAAAACAGGATAGCGTGAATGGCCTTGACTATACTTCCCTTCACTCCCTAGCTATAACCCTGGTTGGTTATAGCCTGCTCCCTGCCAGAGTTTTCCTTACCACCATAGCATATCTGCTCCCCTTCTTTTTCCTTGCCATGACCAGTCCTTCAATTTTCTGGAGGGACTCACCACCTACCACTAAGAAACCAGAGGCAAAGCACCAGTCTGTCTGTTGATTCACATCAGTTAGCCTGGCTGACTGTATAACCCAGTGAACAGGGCTGCTGAGCTGAGGGAGAATAGAAACCGGTAAACCTTCCTTCATAAGGAACCACAAGGTGCAAACTGTCAGTCTGTACCACTGCCCAATACTACAACGAATAAATCACTGGTATTTGAAATCAAGCCCAGCTCTCAGTTTGCCCAGGATGGTGCCATTCTGTCTGAAACATGCCTGAGGGGACAGCAAGCCACAGCATGGTGAACTGAGCAATTGGTGATAAATGGTGCTGCTAACACACTCAGCAATCCTAAGCAGAAAAACAAATCAGGGTATGTTAGAGAAGAGACGAAGACAGAAAAATAGCCTAGAAGTACATGTTTCTCTTTGCTGTGATTTTTGGGCTTTTTTTTTTATTTAACTGGTTGAAACATTTCCAGAAACTCCTGAGCCCAGGTTCCTGGGACCATGACAAAGATCTTGTAGAGCATAGGAGGAAGGGAAAATGGGATGGGCCAGCCCATATTCTTCAAAGCGTTTACCCATGTTTGTTAATTTGTCCCTTCTCTACCTCTTCTGGTCTAAGAGGCTCTTCTCCTGCCATTAGCTGCTTTGACTTAAACATAACTCATTTATAACCTACACAGATTGCTTATTTTAAGAAGGGGATGGGGTTCTTTCTTCACCATGTACAGCTTTTGAGGAACTGCTTGCAAAGGAAAGAAGAGTTGAACTCACATGCAGCAGAACTGAGATCCCAATGCATGTGAGGGCATAACACTTGTGTTTTAATTGTGGAAGTTCAGAAGAGTAGAGAACTCTGAGGTTCTTGGTTAGCTAAATAAAGAATCCACACCTTCAAACATGCTTAAGGGGGAAACAAACTAACAAAATGCCACCTAAAAAGTCATTGCTTTGAAATGTCTGGAGTTTAATCAGTTGCCAAACATCACTGTGTCCAGTCAGCCCTGTTAGCTAAAGCACAGAATTCTAAAGAGACTGGCAAGCCTACAGAGCTGTACAGGACCATGCAGAACAACATCAGTCCAGATAGGCTGAGTACAAAAGCTCAGTCAATTGTGCACTCGTCTTTCTGTTGCATAAAGCATACTTTCTGTCCTCTCATTGATATGACACTTAAAAAAAAAAAATTGCAATGGGCTTGTGTGTTAAGACCTTCAGGCAAAACCTGTCTGCCAGTTCTGCTGTTGTCACTTTTTGGAGTGACTTGAGTTACTACCGCACTAAAGCTGGCTGCAAAATTCAACACCACAGAAGCAACAAGTGCCTACAGTCATAGACACAGCTTCTGACCTTCTTTCAGCCCATGTACTTTCAAAAGAAACCAGTGGGATCAGGACAGAATATGAAATTTGAAATTTCACTGTACCTTTTAAGCATAAATCCTAGTGAAAAATAAACTCACAGGGAACATAATTTTTAGGTACTTTCAGGCTTTTATTCTTTCCAGTCTAACAGTCTGCTAATCACTAACAAGGACTTTTAGGGGACCTTAAATTTTAGAGATAAAGTTTGCTTTTTTGGTCTATTGCCCTAGATGAAGGATATTTCTATAGCAGCTATTCTTAGAAGCATTTATGGGAGAGGCAGAGGGAGTGAACCACCAGTAGAGGAGTGACTCACCACAGCACTACTAATTGCTAACAAAAAATATCTTTTGCTTTGCAGATTTGGCTGTAGGCTGCAGAAAGAAATCCTATATATTTGAGAACCAGACACTGCATATGATCTTTTCTTATTAAAACTATATGGGGTGGGTTCAATACAAATAACTCTCCTCATCATTTGCCTGCCAACCTAATCTACAACTGTTCTTACCTCTTTCTCAGTTATCCCTGCAACATCTGTTTGTCTTTGAATTTTTTTCCCCCTCTTCTGTTGTCCTCTAGCTTGAAATATGTTAAGTAAAAGGTAGCTGAGGGGACTGATAGCAGCCTGAAAAACTTTCAGTTTCTAGGTCTCTGGCTAGGATCCAGGCAGGTCAGTAGTAACTGAAAGTTGTTACCAACTAATGCCTGCTTGGTGATCTCAGTAACACATTAGTACTGGACACAGTCACAATTTCAGTAGAGAAACCACCCACTCTCTGTGCTGAAATCAGGCCATCCTCTCCCCTGCAGAGTCAAGGTTGTGGCAGGGCTGGATCCAGGAAGCCTCAAAGAAAAAGACACCCTCATCTTCCTCATCCCTTTATCTATGTTAAAATGACTTATTCTTAATTTCCAACCAACACAAATGTAGCATGAGAGTTGAGGCTGCCCTGTCATGTGTTTGAATACTCTGCAAGTAAGTTAAGAATAGGCAGTAATTTTATGGGTAACTAAGTAAACTAAATAAGTAGGGGTATAATGCACAGAGTATTTCAGATAATACAGGCCAGAGCTTATCAGGGTGTGTGGCAGTTAGGGTCCGGCGTTCGGCTAAAGGTCCCTGGTTCGTTCCCGGGTTTCGGCACCACTTTGTAGCCCCTCTATGGGGGTGCTACTGTGAGGCCTGGTCCGGGAAACGGTGACGCAGCTACTTTATGGCCGCATGGGTCATTAACACGCAGACACCAATGTGGTGGATGGCAAATGGCGTTTATTGGTGGGTAGCACCGCGTTATATAGCCTAGGTTCTACGGCGTCACATCCGTCTGCTTACCTCATAAATCAAGCGCTATTGGCTATCAAGCTGTCCCTGTCTTCCCGTACAGTGTGAAAAACTTCCGAACACCGGACCCTAACTACCACAGGGTGGCACAAGTTATCTTGCTCTCTAGGTGACTTGTTAGATTGATACATCCAGAGAAAAAGTAAGTTAAGAAAAAGTCTCCACATCTCATGCTGCAGCCTGCCTGCAGACTGATTGTAGGTGTTTCCAGGAGAGCTGATTTCACCTTTCTTACTCTCCTCCTATGTTATTTGTGGCCTATCAAAATTGGGAACTGTTTTGTCCTCTGGTCAGATCTGTTCTCTGGTCTCCATGCCCACTCCTTCCTCCCTCCCCCCCTTCCTCTCCTCCCCCCTCCTCTCCTCTCCTCTCCTCTCCTCTCCTCTCCTCTCCTCTCCTCTCCTCCCTCCCTCTTTGTGGACAGTTTTCTTAGTGTAAGGGGAAACCTTGCACCCTCTAGGAGAACTTAACACAAGAAAATTTAAGTTTCTCATTTCAAAGCAGAATCGTACTGTCAGATTTCTCTTAATATTTTACCCTTCTCATTTCTCATAAAAAATAATCTTTAAATATTATTTACTTTGGAGGAGAATGGAAATATTTATCCTTTTTTTTTTTTTTTTTTTTTTTTTTTTGCTTTTTTTTCCCCCGGGAAATCTCATTTGATGATATGAAAGTTTGGCCTTTTTTTTTCTTTCACTTTCTTGATACCACAGAAATGCATGGAAATATGACCTCTGTATGTAAAAACAATCAAATGGAAAGTATATTTAAAAATAGACTGTTACTGAAGAAAATCAAGAGCTAGCAATGTCTGAAACTACATCATAGATGTTGGAGCCAGCCGCAACATTTTGCAGTGCTTGAGAATGATAATACAAGTTTATATCATATTAAGCAGGATTTAAAGGTCTTTCTATTTAAACCCACAAATCACAATTAAGCCAAATTTTATTCCCAGAATAATGTCATCTAAGTCATCTTGGTTAAATCTTTCATATTAACTGTCTTGGGATGCTAAATTTTTATAAAAATTAAATTAATTTACTTACATATAATTCACATAAAGCAGGATGGGGTGGCTTAAAAAGTGAAGAAATATCTCATTCCACCAGTTAAAATCCAGGATAAATAATTTCCTGCATACCTTCATGAGACTGCCAGGCCAAACTGAGCAAATCTGTTCCTCTGCTATGATATCTCTTTTTCCCCAAGGCTCCTGCAGTAGAAGCTGTCTTGGTTTTGGCTGAGATGGAGTTAATTTTCTTCCTAGTAGCTGGTATAGTGCTGTGATTTAGATTCACAGAATCACAGAATTGTTGGAGTTGGAAGGGACCTCTAGAGATCATCTTGTCCAACCCCTTCCAGCAAAGCAGGTTTGCCCAAAGCACATTACACAAGTTTACATACAGGTGGGTGAGAATAATGTTGTTAACACACTGATGTTTTAGTTGTTCCTGAGTAATGCTTACATTAAGTCAACTTCTCATACTCCCCTGCCAACTAGGAGGCTGAGGTGCACAAGAAGCTGGGAGGGGACACAGTCAGGACAACTGACCCCAACTGCCCAAATGGATATTTCATACCACATGACATCATGCTGAACATAAAACTAGGGGGGAGTTACCCAGGGCGTGATGGCCTGCTGCTCGGGGTCTGGCTGGGCATCACTCAGAAGGTGATGAGCAATTATATTGTGCATCACTTGTTTTGTATATATTTTATTATTGTTACTATTATTATTATTTTTCCCTTCCTTTTCTCCTTATTAAACTGTCTTTACCTCAACCATGAGTTTTACCTTTTCTTTTCGATTATCTCCCCCGTCCCACAGGGTGATGAGTGAGTGAATAGCTGTGTAGTCTTTAGCTGCCTGCTGGGTTACACAACAACAGGGGTACACTTTCAAAATTCAGTCATCTAATATAGGCACCCAGGTCCTCTGTATTCACCAAGGAACAACTCAGAGTAAAGCATGTGTGTCTTTCCCTTGAGTAAACAAAGCTCTATGTAGTATGTAGTATCTGTCAGATCAAAGAGCTAGCTAGCTAAGTCATGCCCCTGATATAGCTAACAGAATGTGTTTAAGGAAGAGTAAGACATTCATATCTAAATCTTTTTCCTCAGTTACTTTTTCACCCATCATCAGTATATAAATTACATAGACTTCCTGATGTGTCTGTGATTTGTCTGAAATTAGAGACACCTCTACATTGTCAGTCTGTCTTTGAACCCAGTTAAGTATTCAGTGTCTACAATATCTAAGGCAACTACATGAGTACTTTCATGAGAGATCACTGTGAAACTGCAGGTTTCTGTCGGAGCAAACTTAAGAAACAGGAGTGAATTTGGAAACCAGAGCACACTGCAAGCAGAACGAGATTTAGCTCTTTTCCTGCTACTAAGACACACTCACACCCTTTTGCTGCATGAGAGTCATACCGAGAGCAATATGGAAACATTCCTGAAGCAGATGCTTGCTTTGAAGGTCCCAAGATGATTAAGCACATAGATCACATGCCACTTACAGACCATAAAGTTTCTGGGTGGCCAGCTTAAGGATGTTTCTTATCTTGGTTTTCATGAACAGACAGGACTAACTGTCAGGTATACAGACTAAGCAGGACTGGCTTCAGAGCTGCAGAGGGTCTAAGTGATGAAAAGGTTAGGCTGGAGGTCATTCAATCACTAACAGCCTAATGAGCAATTTGGCAGCACTCCATAGGTTATACTCTTTTTTTTTTTTTTTTCCTTATTATAATTGTAAACACTTATGTGGAAAAAATTCTAAAATGTGAACATAATAATCTGAGATAACAACTGTCCAATGATCACTTTTAATCAACTCCTTGTATTGAACAACAAATCTGAACTCAGCTTGTCATGAGTTGTCAGCAACAAATTCAGTTGTGTGCAGCACCTTGCGCTGTGACTGGGGTCATTGTATTATGCATGGACTCAGTATTAAAGGGGTTCATGCTATCTGCTGCAAAATAATTTTTCACAGATACTGTATAGTGAGTTTGTGGAAAATATGATACTCAATTACAGGTTATAGAAAAGCTTTAGTAACCCTTTGAACCTTGTCAGGATAAGTATTCATTCTAGTTACTCAAGTTTTTTAAAAGTGCCACTTCTCATAACAATATCTTTCTGGTTATGCTTCTGTTAAAAAAAAAAAAAAAAAAATAAAAACCAGTAATAGATTTTGAAGATCTTTAAGACAGTCCACTCTGAAGTTATTAAAAAAAAATTGCAGTTGAAGGAGATTCTGTGGGCTGCAAAAAGGCATGCAATCAAGAAGAAACGTCATTTGGATATGTAAGAACATAATCTGAATGAGCTGTAGACTGGACTGTCTTGAGCCATGAGCAGGGTAGGCAGCTACTTAGGGTGGCAGACTGCTGGAATTTTACCTATGCCCACAAATTCTTTATCTGCCAATAGCTCCTGCATCAGAGCCATTGAGGCTGGCTTCTGCTGAGGAAAAAGTTGGACTACAGGCTGTGGAAATGGACAATGAGTCTTGGCAGGGTTGTCCTACCAAACTATGGCATTTAATACTTCTAGATCCAAGGTAGGAGTGACTGAGGCAGACTCTTTCCCTGAGTCCTTACCCCTTTTCATAGAATCACAGACTTATTGAAGTTAGAAGGTACCTATGGAGGTCATCTGGTCCATCCCCTTTATTCAAGAAGGGTACCTGGAGCCAGTTATCCAGGACTGCATTCAGATGGCTTTTGAATATCTTCAAGAAGGGAGACTCCGCAACCTCCCTGGGCAACCTATTCCAGTTCTCAGTCATCCTCACAGCACAAAAAAAGTGATTCCTGATGTTTAGAAAGACTTTCCTGTGTTTCTGTTTGTGCCCATTACCTCTTCTCTTCCACAACAGAATTTGTTCAGGCCTGGTCTGGTCTTGGCCCTTAAATTATGAGGTAGCTAATTCAATGTCATCTGCTTGGCCCTGAGGTAACTTGGTAGCACATGTCCAGAAGGAAGCTCCAGCCTTTCAATTGCTTCAAGAGTGTGAACGTGAACTTCATAATAATAATAATAAAAAAAGCCACTTGAAATATGGTGCATACAGATTCATGTGACTATGACAAGATCCAGACAAGTGTCATTGTCTTTTTTCATGTAGCTAGCTTGTTTCTCAGAAAGCTCCTCCGGAATGTAAAGAGCAAGAAAAAACATTTCACTTATATTCAGTTTACAAATAAAGTGGCTTTTATCCTATTTTTCAAGCCCTCATTTATATATGATTAGCTAATGTCACCCAAGAGACAGACCATTTGTTTAACACTGACTGCTTCTGAAACATTTCTATTAGCATCCTCTAGAAAAACTCATGTCAGGTCTACAATGAAACAAAGGGTTATTATCATTCACAGAGTTGTGTAACTACATTTAATGCTAGGTCTGATACTTTCTCTGTCCATCAACAGCTTAAGAAAAACTCAACTCTAAAGATGTTCAAATATGTAGAGATACAGACGGAATTTTCTGACCCTTGCCTTTACAGAATCCATTAAAAGATCAAAAAGATTTTTTTAGTCTTGATCTTTGTCCCGTAAATTCCAAGGAGCAACAATAAGCAAATCATTCGCAGTAATTAACCGAGATTTTTCAATACTAGTGGACATAATAAACCATGTATGCCAGAAAGGTGTGATTTGCTCTTTAAATCTGTCTGTAGGAAGTGCTACACATTCCTACAGATATTTAACAAGTAATTCAGAAATCTGTATGTTAAAAACAGAAAAAGTGCTTGCATTTTTTTCTCTATCAGACTCACTGAACAATGGGCCCAGTGCACTCTCCTATCCTATCTTCATGTTCTCTCAACTGATTTGCTTAAGACTTGAGATGGAGTAAAACCCTGTGTATCTGGACAGGACCACAAGGAAGGGACCACATGGGTGCACTGCACCAGAAGAAGACCAGCAATAATATCTTGGTTTGGTATCCAGTTAACATAATCTCTGTCGTACCTTGGGTGCAAGGTACAGACCTTTTCTCCTTGCAGGGCTGTGCAAGGAGATTGGGCTAACATTTCCGTTTTGCTGCCTTCCCATCCAGACCTGTAACACCAGTGGGACAAACAGTTCATGTAGGTAGGGCACCCTGCTTGTGGAAAATAGCCCACCATAAGAAACTCAAGTTTTCAACAGTCTCATCCAATAAGGAATCATAGAATCATAGAATACTTTGGGCTAGAAGATCTCAGCCCATCTTCATAGAAGAGGACATCAGAACTTGTCCCAGTCAAGTCACTTAAGGTGCACAACTGTTTATAAATGTAGCTTTCACTGACTTATGGAGGAATACTGACTGTTTTCTGCCTAGAAGTTTAGATAACAAACTCAAACTCCCCAATGCATTTTAGCAGATACAATAGGAAAGTTATGGGATCTTAGCTAATTAATTAAGACTTAGTGTTTTTCTAACACTGGGGGGGACATTCAACCTTATTCCCCCCCAGTTAGAATAGATGTAGTGAAGGAAAGCATAATAACCTTAGAATTAATTGGATTTTGCAGCAGGCTGTGACAGGCTAACACATTCATACAGTTCACTTTGCTTTTACAAGCTAAAGCCACAGACTGCAATTTATTTCTGCTTCTTGAAGCTGAAATTAGAAAGAGTATTAATGTGGAAGGAAAATATATTAGCAGAAACACTTGCTGGAGCTGAGAGATCTGCCTTTCAGCTGAGATCAATAAGCAGAAAGCCCAAGGCTGATCTTTATCAGAATATGGAATGAATGCCTAGGAGAATGGATAACAAGTGCTGTCCAGAGATTTCATTCCCTTCCTACAACTATGTGAAAAATGTAGCCACTGGGTCCCAGAAAATTATAGACTTCATTTAGATGAAAACTTCAGTTTGCTTGTATTTAACAAGCAATAAAAATTTTGAAGCACTAAAAGCTGGAAACTGCTGCTGTAGCTTTCAGGTACAGGTGTAACATGACTTGTCTTCACTGAATGTGACAGTTGTTGCAGGGACTTTGTTTTCTGAGGTGTTTATACAGCACATAACACCCGCTTGTTCCCAAGCTCGACAGAGGACACTATCTGCTTCTCTGGTGCACCAGGTAAGTAACTGTAATTCACTGTGATATCTGGCACATTAGAACTCCACAAATATCTCATAGGAGCAACAAGCAAAGGCCATGCATCCACCACCACATGGATTCTTCAGTGTTAGTCCCAGATAAGTAGGAAAATATATTAGCAGGATATATATATATTAGCAGTAGGAAAATACATTATTTTGATTTCCTTGCAAACAGGCTAAAGAAGGAAAGGTGATTATTGCTAATGACTTCCTTTCTGGGAGATCCTAGAGGATGAACATGAGGAATTGAGGGAGATAGATGACTACAGATCTTGTTCTGATCTGAATAGCTGAGTTCATGGTGACTCAAGGCTGACATCTGATGACTGGCCACATTCATGGACGTGCCCTGGAAATTTCTGTTTGGCATTGCTGCCTGATGGTGTGTCTCTGGTGAGCTGCCATAGCCAAGACCTGGGAGTGAAGTCTGCCTGTACAGTCCATAAACTAAGGTCACTGCACACAATGTCTCCTAGTCAGCACTGAGGCTCACTGAGGAGACAATAAGGCAGAAGTTACATTTTCTATAACGTATTAGGGGTCAAAACCTTCAAGCTGAGCAGCTCTAGGAAGCACCCAATTTAATTAAAAGGATATATGGAGTGAAATAAAAAGAAATGGTGAAGAAAATCTACCCAAGTACAAACCTAGCTCAAGATTTAGAACTCTGAGAATAAGAGATCATTTCATCTCTTTCTTCAATCACATGTGGTTTTGCAGTTTGAAAGGCATCTTGAACTAAAAAAAAAAAAAAGTAAAAGAAAGCACCTCCAAAAATCAGCATTTATTTGAAACCACAGTTCTTTAAATTAATAATTTATTTGCATTCCAACAGGTGGTTTGTGAGCTGACTAGTGCTTGCAGGAGCTGAGCCTCTGCAAAGTCCTGCCAGTTGTGGATGCTCCCATCTTTTCAGCACCCAATATAATTCTCTCACCCTCTTGCATACCTAGGCACTGAAGACTTTCTAGGTTTTTTTCAGCACCTCAATTACAAGTTGTAACGATGTATGAAAGAATAATATCACTGCCTACAGAACAACCAGTGAGTAAAAGGCAGTGATCCACAGATAGTTCTAGGCTGTCCTATTTCAATATTATTTCATTGAAATATTGTCAGTGGAGCTCAGCAAATGCAAACCTTAACAAACATGACAAAAATAACAAGAAAATAAGGTCCTTCTGGAAAGAATACAGCCAGAAGAGAAACTAATAATGGCATTTTTTATGAAGTGACTTTATTTTTATTTCAACACAAATTAAAGGGGCACAGGAAATGTATTAGTAAGCTTCAAGTTATATTTCTTTTATATACAAGCTCTGGATTTTAGATCAAAGCCAATTGTTTCTGGGGTTTGTTTAGAATACTTGAGTGCTTTTTAGTGGAAGTGTACTAACACTGATATGTTCTATAGCAGAGATGAGTAGCACTGCTAAGTAGGTAACAAAAATGCTTTGCTCTGTATTAGAACCCTAAGTAGCAGCTAATTTACAGGCTTTCAGAAAAGTAGGGCAAAAAAAGATGGAACAAAGTCAATTAATTTATTTTTTTGCAACACTGCAATTTTAATTTTGCTGCCCATTTGGGATTTTGCTCTGCTTTGAACCAGAGTTGTACAAATCAATGTGAACTGGTTTATAACTTGTTGATTGTTCTGTCTACCTATACACATACATAACAGGAAAACAAATTGAGTGATCAGTGGTTAATTACATTACAATTACTCTTATGTGTAATATGATTAATCTTTTACAATTATACTGATACTTACCAGGAAATTCCTGTGCACTTAGATAATATTTTTTTCATGAAAAAGTGATCATTAACTGGAGAATAAGAAAATTACAGAATATACTAAGACTAACTTTCATTATTTCACATAATTTCTTATTAAGCCCTGAAGTTTTGGGGAACTACTGATTTGCAGCCATATTTAGCTGCGGGGCATACAGTACTACTTTTAACTTTCAGTACATTACAAGATAATTATTAAAATAGTGCAGAAAATATAACATCCTTTTAACTATTATAAAGTCAGAAATTGATAGGTATTGAAGTCTATCAATATTGAAAGGTCTTACTACATCTAGGTCTTGATTCGTACTGATATAAAAAAATTCTTGAAACAGAAGAATCTAAAAGCCCATTGAGATGAGAAGGTATTGATGATAGACATTGATATGGTAATAAAATATGAATATAAACACCTTGAGGTAGATGTTGTAATTGGTGGGCCTCAATGCCTATCTACATCAAAAGGGCTCACTATCTCTAGGTCTTTATTTCTTTTTGTATTGAAAAGTTCCTCGAGATCAAAGTGTTTGGATTCCTATTGAGATTGAAAGATATTGATGTCTATGAATATCAAAAAGTTGTGCTATTTATAGTTCTCAGTGTTTACTCATATCAAAAGCAGCCTCTAGATTGATAGGTGTAGACACCTATTGAAATATCAATAATTTAGTGAGCATGGCAGAACAAACAAACCGACCAGTATTATTTCCATAGGCTTGTCTCATCCAAACTTTCCTAGACAACCTTGTAGTTTCTTTCGGCCCAAGTCCCGAGATAAGTTAACAGTGCTTTGGCAATATGTTCTTGAGTACACACACATACATACATCATTCACAGTTCTCATTATATCAGTGATCATGGCCAGGGCCCTACATCTATATTTGATGGTCCTATTCCATGTAAAGAGCCTGAGACTATAAAAAAAAATAGTTATACAGTACAACATATTTGAAAAATATAAAAGTTCTCAGATGAGAAGGACATAATATTCAAGAACCATGTTTTAATTCTTCTCCACTATTATTGAAATAAAGTTTGGAGGATAGCCTGATGATTCAAGGCAAAGAGTAATACCAAGAGTATAGAATTAGAAAGTTCTTTTTATTTCTTGTGTGTGTGTTTTCTCTATGGGATCAGCTTTTTTGAGAAATAACATATAAATAACCCAGCAAACATTTTTGCTATTAAAGCAAGTTTTGTTCTAGCATTTAAAGAAATTTGGAAAAATTTCCAATACATCCTTTAAATAATAAGTGTTCTGTTTTTCTGTTTCATCTCTTTTTCTGGCCGAAATTATTAATGGATAAATACTGGTTTTGCAAGTTTATTCATTTTGTAAATCTTGGAGGAACAGATTTCAGTTGTTCATAAGCCATTTCCTTTTGGTTAAAAGCTCAGACTGATAAGTATTTTTTTCTCAACCACAAATGACTAAAAAAAAAAAAATAAAAAAACCCAGAGAATTAATGCCTTATTCTCAACTCACAATGTGCCCGGGGAAGAAAATTTCCTCAATTGAATGTCAATGGCAAAACTACATTGACCTCAACAGGTCAAGATTTCAGTCCTTGTTCTTTGCCATTTTGCTGATAGGAAAATTCCAATATCTGTATATTTTGAAACAAGGCTAATCTCAGAACATCACAAATTTTTGAACATCAAATAAGAAAAGGGAACAATTATGTTTGCTAACTAAGCAAACATTCAGAAAAGGAATCAATGTTTTCGTACATTTTTCATGGCACTTGCCTTTCATTATTAGCTAAAAGCAGCTTTCTTCTATTGTTCTCAGTATTTTTGTCTCCTGTGCACCAGAGATGCAAATCCATACTGAGTCTTAGCTCTCAAGTTTATTGTCTCTGATCTGGTCAAACTCAGCGGTGACTGAACACTGTCACCATTTGACAGCTGTTTGGGGTCTGTGTGAAACACTGGGGCTCAATGCAGTCCTGGGGAGCTGCTGTCTACATTGCAAAAAGTACAACCCAAAACGACATTAATGTAGAACTCTGGGAGTTTCCAAGCAGATAAAGACTGGGTAAACTGCAAATGATAGAATTACCATGGCACCTCTGGGGTAATCCTTCTGGCCAGAAATGCAGCTCATTGGTGAATCCGGTGTGAACTCTTGTGCTGAACTTCACTAACCGGTGAATGATTTCATTCTCCAAGGATGCAAGCCCAGTACCTTTCATCTCCACTAGAAATAAAGTGAGTTGCACACAAATAAATGCAGGAGAATAATTTCTCACTGTCCTAGCAGTTTGGCTGGGCATTATTTTACTTTACAACGTGGCCAGTGGGTGTGAGCTCTGAACTCTCAGCCATGGGGGTAAATTAAATGGAAAACTCATTTTAGAAAGTAGCACATTAAACTAAGAAAATGCATTTGTAAATCTTTCCCCTGAGCCTTGGAGTAGTCTTCCTGGGGCCAGCGCAGCCTCAGCATAATGGATGGCTGCACAGCTGCCCCGCAAAAATCACAAGCTCTCCCAATTGCATGTGTAGAACAGGAGAGCAGCTTCAGACCAACCAGAAAGCTGCTGACAACACCTCTATAAATATGCAGCTGACTTCTCTCAGTTTTTGTTGTCTCAAAACAACTGCTGAATGATTTTTCAAGTAAATTTCACACTCTTCTTCAGACAACTCATTCAGCTCATTTGACTTTCTTTATTCATTCCTTGCTAAGAGAAGTAGCAGAGATGAACAACTTAATATGTACAGCAAAACAAATACACAAAATAAAATTCTAAAGGAAAAGAAAAAAAAAAGGAAGTTATTGTGTTTGCTTTATTCCTGTTGGCAAATCCAGAGATAGGTAGAGAGTTCTGCCTTTGAGTGATGGTTGAAAGAGGGATTCTCATGACAGAGTTAGTTGTTAATTTCTGCAGTGTGCTATTCACCTGCCTGGGTGCACAGCTGAAGACATCACTATATGGAAAGTTCATCTAACATTCCACTTCTGTGATTCATTTAAATTTCATATTGTAACAGCACTCCATAGACACATTAGCATCACTAGATTAGAATATATTACATATATATTTGTTATCTTGGGAAGAGAACTAGTATTTTCTAGTCAATGTAATTTACATCAATGCGAGATAACTTGAAGGGGTTCAGTATTCACACTGAACATATCTGAAGCTAATAACAGCTATGAACTTTACTTATTTGTTATCCCCTAGAGGTAGATTACACTTTCCATTAATAAGAATAAGGAAAGATCCACAGTCCTGCGATTGTGCTCCAACATATTACCCTTGATAAACATCACCCAGGTGCCAATTTACTTAGTCACTGTAAGCAAGTACTCAGCACTGATGCCATAAAACTGCAGTCTGCAAAATCTCTGATCTCTATGCTCCACCACTGTGGAGTGGTGACTGCTGGGAATCCTTCATTTACCCACTCTAAGGGAGAGGAGCCTATTGCCTAGCCTCACAAAATCTGCTGCAGCTGTGACTAACACTTGCCATGCCCAGTGGATACAAAGATTACAGCTTGCATTATGTTGTCTAAATTATACTGTAAAAAAACAACCAAACAAAAACATTAAAAACAAACAAACAAACAAACACACACACATCAAAATAATTCTACACCAAAAAAACAAACCCAAACCATCAAGACTGACAAAAAGGAAAAGGCTGGGTAAAACTCAAGACTTTTTTTCCTTACCAGCATCTTCTTTTTGGTTTCTCTCACTTTTTTTTTCTGCTGCCTGTGCTGTTCCTGAACTCTCACTGTTGTCTGTTTGGATCATCTCCCACTCTCATCTTGGAGCTACCAATTCTACCACTGCTGTCACTGAGGAGCCCAGTGCTTTTCAGTCACTTGAATGCCATGCCTCCTCATTGCACCTCAAAGCCGAGACCCACTTGAGAGTGGGAAGTTCCTCCTCTGTATTTTATACTTCAACAGGACACTGTCAGCCCCACTGACTTATATCCTTTCTGACTCATTTTCAACCAAATACTCCACTGGGGATTCCTAGGACATGAAAATTATTCTGTCAGTCCTATAGGGCTCAGTTATTATAGACAAATAATCATCACAGGCAGTCATCAGTATTGATCTGATTCCCCAGGGATTCCTGGGGAATGGGGAGGAACCAAAGGGATCTCCCAGGCCACCAGTACAGAATCAATACCCTTAGAGTTGCACTAAGGGTCATGTTCATCTCTGGACATGAATCCTGTGCAACTATAGTTGTTGCTTTTTACCTCTGGCTGTGGAACAGAGTAAGAAAGGAAATGAGGGGGGCATGTGCTACTTTTAAGGTGTCTGTGAAACCCAGCTGAGGAAAGCTAAGCTCATAATTTACCTCGGGAAATTTCTTAAGTGCTTGCAAATTTACAAAAGCAACAGTAGTGCTGGACTGCATCTCTCTGGGATACACGTCCATCATTTTATTTATTTTTAATGGTCTTTGTGTTACAACAGCTCTGTAAACAAAGGTAAGGGTGTCAAGTTGTACCATTTTGGGGGCTGATGCTCATATTAGAGCTCTTGTGAATGTGACAAGTTCTTTCATTGCTTTGAAAGCCCTGCTGCTATATTTCCTTCATATTTTTAGCTTTTTTATTACTATCTTCCAAAGGAAGAAAAAAACACAAATTATCCAAGCACTTAGACATCTTTAGATTTTACAGTTCAATAGCAGTTTACTGCCATTTTGGTAAATTGTGCTCAGCAGTGAGCCACAATTAAATGAAATCTTCATTCTAAATATCTGTAAGATAAGGGTGTAGATTTACTCTCCTCAGAATATATCTTTATTAAATGCACATGTCATTAAAACATAAAAAGATTGGCTTCTCAAGCACACTCTGAAAGATGTCTACATGTATTTTACTCTCTTCCTCAGGTGACTACCAGAAATACCTAGAGAAGGGTCTGTTCCTGGTAAATACTAGGCAAAGCTTTCTCTTTTGCAGACTTGCCCCATTCACTGCCATGTGGCTTGTAGGTTTGCTTGGCTAAAGGAGAGGTAAAAACACAAGAAAAAAAAACAACCCCACCAATAAAACCTCACCCTACTGCTGGAAAAATACACTTGCTTCAAGCTGCATCCATAAATACAGTGAAGTACTGCACGCTTAAGCATCCAGCTTTTTTTTCTAACCAATCGGACTCAGCATCATCATTTCAAAGAGACAGAGATACTTGATAGGAAAGAACTCATTCTCTACCTCATGGTAAAATGACCATTTTGACTGTGCTGGGGAACCTGGGAGAAAAAGACCATGCAGGTCATGCTCATAATTTTGCCAGTACTGTCTTGTGTGAGCAGGGAGTGCTGTAGAGGAAATCTACCCCAGCCTCTGCTCCCAAATTCTGTCTTTTGTGTATATCTGAGCAGTAATTCAAGCACCAGCACACACTAGCTGACCTCTGGCTGATGCTCCACTTTCCTACTTATGAAGATAGACTGCTCTCCCGGAGCCTTCCTTTAGCACCCAGATGAGGATGACCCAGCTGAATGCCAGGCTCACCAGAACCACCTTTTTATCCTGGATGTTCACCACTGGGACATGCAGCAGAGAATGAAGTGAGATGCATAGGCTTGAGATTTGCCTCTCCAACACAATTCTTAACTCACAGCAGCTCAAAATATGCCACTTATTTTCCTTTGATGCTTTCCTGAAAGACCCAATGAGCTGTCTATGCACAGGGCAAGACAAAATGCAAATAAGCTTTATATGTATTTCCCAAAAGGATTATTTTTGCAACTGATATATGCTTTAAAAAAAACCCAAACAATCAAATCCCAGCAGCATTTCATTGGTTCCATAGGAAAATAACAGGTCAGATAGACAGCCTTACCATAACCTGTGTACCTTTTGCAAGTATAGATTAAGTCCAACTATACAGAGCAACCTCAGTGTGAGAAGTGATGACTGATGTTTTTAAAATCTCCAAGGGTAGGGTCCATCCTCACCTGCCTCCCATTACCACTGTCATCTTCAGCAGCCATCACTGTGGCAAGCTCAGTGCTTTAGGGGAGCTCAGGAGTTAGAGCTGAGTGAAACAATATGGGCACTAGTGTTTCAGCACTGTTAGTTTGATATAATCTAATTACAACTGTGATGAGCAACTGCTGGGCTGTGTAGTGTTCTGCAAAGTAAAGAGCTCCCGACAAAAAGACATAATTTTCATACAAACCAGAAAAATGAAGAGTTGTCTTCCAGATAGCTCTAAGTGACTATAGGGAACACCAAAGTGAGCAGCCTATTTATTATATTACATCTGACATTATGAGAGCCTGTGTAATGTAATTATCCATAAAAGTCCCAACAGTCTGCCAATTGTTCCTCACAGGTGTACTTGTTTTTAAGACAGCTTTCCTAGACATCCATTACTTACAGCCTCCTACTTGCCTTTATTTGTTCTCTAAACAATATTAAGAGGAGTTCTTTTACCTTGAATAATCAAAAGAAAAATTTTGAAACCACACACAAGCTCTTGGTTTAAAAATATAGTTGTATTGTTACTATGTTTTTTTTTATTTAATTCTCTGTTTAGATAGGACTTCTGATGAATATAAAACTTATCTTTCTCATGGGTATGCTGGAATGCAAAAGTATTTTTTGGTGAGCTGTGAGCCTTCCTCTGGTCCCAGGGAGCCCCTGGTGGCCCTGGGTTTATTCCACTGACCTCTGTGACTTTACTGGGTAGTACAAGGAGTTGTGCTTATTCAAAGAAAGAGGGATCTAGCCCCACAAGATTCAGCAGTACACCCACTTAGGGTCCAAACTCTCTGACTTATAGAACAAGAGTAACACTCTTGGAAACTGAATAGCAGGACAGGGGATTATGATAAGCAATAGACTCAAACAGTAAAGACTCAAATGCTCCCCCTTTAAAGAGGCTTTGGATAGTGTCAATGTGTTGAAATTTATGACTACCATGTTATTAGTTTATGCTATTTTTAGGATGCCTTTTGCTCCTTTTTATGAACTGCAGATTTTAATGCAGGTTAGGAAAAATAGAAAAAAAAAATAAATGAGGACTGTTAACAAGAAAGCCTGAATGATGTATGCCATCTCACCTGTAGATGTAAATACATATCAACTGCATTGCTGTGGATTTCCTATGGAAACTATTTGTGAGGTGTTGGCAAATCCTACCTGCTATTATTAATATCCTTCCAAGGAAATATAAACTTACTGAAGAAGAGATGGTCAACAGCTGCAGACAGCTGTAATTAGCCTCTAAGCTTTAGGATATTAGAAGGTGGACACAATAATGACATACATACAGTGAAATTGGTTACATACCTGGTGAAGCACATTTGCTTGGTTTGGGCTTATTCCAAAGGATAAGGTACAACTAGACTATGGAATAACTTGGAATATACTTGCTTGAATTATATTATATTCCATAACTTGTAGTGTACCTACATCACTTCATAATGCTGATGATAACTGAAAAGGGTTTCCACAGACTAATTTCCAGGATCTGCAAACTTAATTCAGCGTTCCTGTTGGAGAAATAAATGGGGGAATATTGGTTTGTAATCCCATCCTCTTTATGATGACAGATGGCTTCCCTGAAATGGACATTTTGCCATGCTGCCTGAGCTCAGGTGGCTTTATCCTGTGACTGGTATGATCATCTGAAACGTCTCAGTTATGCTGATTGACCCCATAAGTGCCATAGATTCGTCCTCTTGAGAAGAGATATGTTTATGTTGTAGATCAGGAAAAGCCTTTGGTCTGCATTCATAAAGAGATTTGGATAAGATTTAAGAGCCAAACACATAGCTGTGTGTGGCTCACTTTAAATATGAAACCCTTAAACCTCAGCTAATCTGACTAAAGGTGCCATGGGAGGTTTCTCTTTACAACAAAGTCACTCTAGACCCTGATATACAGTTATGAGTTTGTCTGCCTTAATTTTGATGGTTGCGCATGCATATGTGCAGGCAGATGGGGGCATGCCTCTATTGCTCTCATGTGCACGACCCAAGTTAGGAAAGACCCAAGAATGAAAGTATGCCTAGCTTAGGATGTGCTGGAGGTTAGAATATCTTTATGAGGAGAACGGCACCACTGTTACCTCCCCTACCTCATTTCTGCTTCTCCCTCAGTATGCTGCCTTTTGTGGATCTAATTCTTAGACAACAGACTCTTTACATCTTGTAAGAAGCCTATTTACATACATATTTAACTTGGAGTCATGAATCTTTTCAGGCCATCAGAACTCTAAAAGTACATCATACTGCAACAGTAAAGACTCCATACTGACAATGAAAAAAAAAAAAAAAAGTCAGATATCTGAAGTAATAGATGGAAAATCCTCACTGGAAACTCCTGCCTCCTAACTATGATGTTTGTGATAAGTGAAAAGAATGTTTAAATGAGGGTGATTTTAACTAGGTATTTTTTTAAAGGTATTATAAGAATATTTATTTAACCTATTTTGAAAGACATGTGTGAGCATAGAAAGTGTGGTGTTCACATGTAGTGTCAGGTAGATGAACCTTAGTCTTTCCCTTGATTGTAGGTACAACTTGCCTGGCTAGAGTTTTAGTGTCCCGCTAAACTGTCCCCACAGTTAAAAAAGGTATTCAGTTAATGATGAGCCCCCTGGTTTAAGAAAATGAAAATATTTCCTTTGCCCTGATAACTTCTAATGCAGAATCATCATTAATTCTACTGAATCAAGTGTCTGCCCAAGTGCAATGTTGTTAGGCAATGAAGTTTCAAATCCATCTGGCTGTGGCAGAGGGAAATTTGACTGAAGTCACTGTGACTTAGAGTGGCCCTTATGATGTCAACTGGATATACATTATGTGCTTTCATCCAGCTGTACTACATCCTAAACCAAATAGACTTTCGAAAGCCTTGGTACACACAGAGTTAAAGAGGAGGCAGTAATCTATCTCCTTTGAATCCATGCACTTCTTCCCACTTATGTTTCTTCCTAATAAAGATATATAAAGGAATCAAATGCTTTTTGGTTCACATGTCATACACTTGTAACCCCACCTGCTATGTGTGCTGTGCTTTTGTGCTGTAGGAGGACACTGACTAAAATTACTTTCTGAAAACCATATTGGTACCAGCAAAGGCCATCTTCGGAGTGAAAGAAAACACAGTAAACCAAAAATATATTGAGGAAGGAAATCTCCTAGCAGCAACTATGGGTCCTAAAGCATACTACTATCTTACTACATATATGTTTCTTTTGGTCTGTTTTGTTTTAATCCTTAGAAGTACTGTAGAATTGGAATTGTAGCTAAACATGAGCAAATCTTAAGAGGAACTAAAGTGGTTCAAAGTCTCATTATATTTATTTAACTAGATTTCAATATTATTCAAACTCCATGCCAAAAAGCACAGTATCCAAGGCTTCAGACAGCCTTGAAAAACACTTAAAACCAGAAGAACGTGGGAGATACAAAACAAAAATTAATCTAAATGGCAACATTTCATCCATTTTATGCCCAAGCATTTCAGAGGTAGTTCTACTTCGTACACAGGAAACAATAAACTAACTTAAGAACACGGCTTGATTCAGCCACTTGGCTGCCTTGCCCTAGTCAAACAGCTCCATGTTTTTTCCTGCCCCACTCTGAAAGCCTCCTCAACAAAGGCTGATAACCTTCTGTCTATTTACATTCACCTGCCCTCTGTCTATAGGCTCATTTCTAGATGAGGCTTAACCCTTGGTTCCTTTAAAACCTCTTGTTTCTCATGGCTATGGTAGAGAAGAGTCAAAACGAGAGCAGAGGAAACATGAGATCAAATAGACATCAAAAAGAGTTACGGAAAGGGTAGAAGTTAAGGCCAGAATCCCACAAGTTCATGAATAATTTTTTTTTTCTACTTCTCTGTGACTCCTTATGTACAGAACAAGACCATCAGCAACAGGATTTCCAGATCGAGACAGGAAAAAAAAGAACAGCAGTGCTAGGGGACACACTGGTGATGGTTAGCAACAGAAGAAAAGAGAGAGAAATTATCAAGTAAGGAGAAATCTATTTGCAGACAATCCACCTAGTTTGGGAGATTATGCACCTGAAATCTTTTCAAGATCTATTGTTTTGAGCAACACATGTTTTATTTCACTAGGCTTTCTATTTTCCCAGGTCTGTCATGGATGTTTGTTTGTCCACTTGCTTTGTGTTCTGAGGAATTACCCACCTTAAAAGTCCCCAGAGTTTATAACTGACCACAACAAAGCTCACGCACTTGAGGGTGTATGAAGCTGAAAAACAGATATAGCTACAGAGACAAAAATATTGTACTGAAGGCTACTAACAGGGAAATATGCTGTCACTGTGAATATCTGCCTGTATAACAGCAATGGTCAGCAATGGATTTTTATCTGGTATCTGAAAAGCCAACTTGAAGGAGCAGTTCTATCTTCTCCTGCCATGTCCGGGAGATGCTGCTATAATATGTAGTAGTCTTCCTGAAATATTTATAAGGAGTTTGGGAAGATTGATTTGGCCATTGAAGATAGATATGTGAGCATCCGCTGTAATAACAGTAAAAGAATTAGACTCATCAGGAATGGAGATTCAGAATGATAATGCAGTGTTTGCTCTCTGAATATGAAGAATCTACTAGGTCCTTAAACCCAAGAATAACTTACACTTCTACATGCAAGGAAAGCCCCCTTTTTAACTCAGCAAGACTTGCAGTCAGGAAATTCAGGCACCCAAATGCCTGACAACCTTCTGTCTATTTACATTCACCTGCCCTGTGTCTATGGGTTCATTCCTAGACGAGTCTTAACCCTTGGTTCCTTTAAAATCTCTTGTTTCTCATGGCTATGGTAGAGAAGAGTTAAAACAAGAGCAAGGGTGCCTCTGTGAGTCAAAACAAGGGTGCCTCTATGTACAGGAGTGAGTGGGTGATCAATAATTGAGGCATTTCCTTTGGTGATCACCTCATACAAACAAAAGGGTATGCCATCATATTTGCAAAGACACTAGAGAAATTGTTATTGTCTAAGTAACAGCATACATTAAGAAACCTTATGTGCAGATCAGAAAAAATGTAAGCACTCACCAAAGAGTCAACACCATTTGCTGCAGAACTGACCCTAACTAGACTTTGGGTTCCCAGGGATTGAGGAGAGATGAAGTAGGCAAGACTAGTAGTAGGAAGCCTGAACTTTGTTTCTTTTTATGTATCCTATCAAGGAAAAATAAGTGCTGTTCATTAACTTTCCTTCCATCCTTTTTGAAATATCACCAGAAAGTCATCCCTAAGCAAGGATCACTTACAGTCCTGATGGAGTCACTCAGACTGGATGAACTCCTGCCTCCTCTACCTCAGCCTCTTAGGTGAACCTGCAACACAAGCATTTTTTTATAGGGTTCTCCATACCTTCAGTTAACAGGCCTTCACATTTTCCAGGAATAAGGAGTCCTAAGGAAAGCTGCTATAGGTCTTAATAGAGCTAAAACCAACATTAATTCTTGAAATTAGAACTTAAATTGCTATTTAAAAAGCTGAACCACAGATATAATTCTCCATAAAATTCTACTGTAGAGCTTGAATAAAATTGTGGAAAATATTTCCTTTTTAACTGCAGAGAAACTTGCCATAAATGGGTGCAATTGAGTACATTAGGGTCTCTGGAGACAGTTATTTAGCCCTCCCCCCTCCTCTAGCCTGCATATTCTCTGGTTAAGCCCATACATGCAGCTGAAAGAACAGCTCCTGGAGTACCATCCTGCTCTAAAAATTGATCTCTGAATGATCATGCACTCTGTTATAGCCAGAGCATCATGCTTGTGACAAGTGCTGTATACAGGGTGTTTAAGAATATGGCTGCAAAAGATTATCAGCAAGCAAGTGCCCGCTTAAAATGAGAGGGATGTAAGAACCAAATGAGAATGAAAGAGTCTTCAAAGACCACTGAAAAAAACCCTCATCCTTCTAAGGACACTGCCCACATTAGCAGTTTAAAAAAAACCAAACATGTTTATTTTGGTCACCACTGAAAACATTCCTGTATTGTGTAGTAATTTCCTTCTCAAGTTGCCAGGTGCTGCCTGCAGAGCACAATCCCACTCATCAGGAGCAAGGCTGACAAAATCTGCCTCTCAGTTTGGCACGTTTAGCAGATCTCAGAATTTATATTTGGTGAATCAAGCAGTCATGCTGCCAAGCCTCCCTGTGTAAACGTAGGTCTACCCACACTGGCACAGTAGAAATGGTTCTCAGACTTATTCATTGGGAAAGCATTTTTACTAAACAATTATGCTTAAAAATACAACTGTCTTTTTCTTTTCTCTCCTTCTTCCCCGTGGATTCCTAGGATTACTCTGGCACCAAAAATTCTACTGCAATTACAGCCAATGACTCCAACTCATCCTGAGGTCCAGATATAGGCTTCACCTCCCCCCGGAGCAATCACTCATAATTTCAGGGGTTTAAAGAATTTCAAGAATTCCTTACAAAGAACTAAATCTTACAGAAGTATTGCTTATTCACCACCTGAGACATAGGGACTATACTTTCTATTTTAACTCTTATAAAACAAGTACAAGGGTTGAGGCATTTTTGACACATAAAACTCGAGTGCTGAAAGGTTACTTCCGTTGCGCTGCCTCTTACAGTTATATCATACAATCTGCCACTTCCTTTGTTTCTGGTACTGTAATGGCACCCTTCAATTTCCCCCCAGAAGCTCATACAATTACTATTACACAAACTTTGGAAGTTGAACTCCTTTTGCTGCTTCTTAATCCTTTTCTTAAAGGTCAAGTACCACTTTGCCTGCCAGTCAGTCAGAAATCATAGTTTTAAAAAACTTTTTAGAGATATTGCCACAATATGTCCTAAACAAACAGTTGGTGTCATTTCGTCTTGCACTCCTGTGAACCCTTATTTTAGAACAAGAGATGGCATGTACACTTGGTGTATGTTTAACATGAGCTAAATTGTCACCGGCACTGAGAAGTGTGCACAGTGTGATCATGGGCCCCATCTGCAGACTGCAGAACAGATAGTCTTGTTCCTGGCTTCCATCTACTCCTGGGTAAAAAGAGGCCAAGTGGAGTTGCTCTGCCTAGTAGACGTCACTTGTATCCCTGCACCACTTCTGTTCTGAGATACCAGGCTGAACAGCTGCCAAGCCCTGACATTTCTTTGCTCATAGGAAGATATGTGAAAATAAGTAAGAGGAAGATCCTTCCCCCTCCTATTGTCATATGCAAGAAAGTGTTTTACATAAAACAATGAAGAAATATGGATCTGGCCTTTTATTTGCTGGCAATTCCAAAGTATGAGCCAGAACAATCCCTGGTATATCTCCATTGGTTTCAGATGTGACTTCAGCAGAGGTCACACTATGCCATTTAGAGTTGAAAAAATACAAGATATGCAGTCCTGTTTCTTTCCAGTCCATAAAACCAACATGAAAGGTTTTCTTTCCTGCCTTCATTTCATCCAAGTTCTATTCAGAATATTGAGTTCTGTCTTTGTTTTTACTGAAGGATTGGTGAAGTAGAAAAAGCACTTTCTTTAACTGCAGGGTTAAGGGGGGTTAATCTATAACAGAAAGCTAGTACTTAGTTTTCATACATTTTAATACAGAGGGTGCTAACCAAAAAAAACTCAGGATGTTCAGGATGTTTCAAAAAAAAACAAACCAAAACAAAACCTTCCTTTTGCAATTTCTTAGTCTTCACGGTACAATTTATTTAAGTGCTTGTGCTATACTCAGCACTATCATATGTGAGCTCCTTCCAGAAGTGCAACGAAAAACACATTTCCACACATTGTTTGTTTGTCTTTTTCAGGGCAGGTGTATGCAGAAGAATGTCTTACTTGCTCCGTTATTTGTTTTAGACATGCATCTCTGTTTGAGGGAAGGGGAGGTAACAGAGGATAAATGGGTAAATGAGTGCAGATGCAGATGTGGTGAACTAAATGAGCACAGACCTGGAGCCATTCCTTCAGTACTGTTGAAGAAAGGACTGTGTACCCGATGCTTCTTACTCCCTGAATAGATGGCCTGCGAAAAGGAAGGTATTGCAGTTTCCCTCTCCTTCCAAGCTAGCATCAGTTAACAAATATCTGTTACACTCTGTATATCAAACCCAGAGATATACCTACCATAACAGCATGACATTGCTATGGGTGATGTTTTCTGGCCCTTTTAAGCATGGATTAAGAATTCATCTGGAAATACTTTTCCAAACACATTTTACAGAAGTTATATGTTGAAATTTTTATGTTGTTTCAGTCCCTTTGGTTTCTTCCACCTACAACTCGAAGTACCATCAAGAGTATTTTCTGGTCAGGTAGATCTTAGTGACCTTCTCAAGTCATAGATGGCTAGGGATTTCAATCTGGTGAAAGAGCACAGTTTATGTAATGGTTGTCTGTGTCATGTGTACCACATAAGCTATTTCCCTGCATAAGCAAAGAATCAAATACAAAATGGCAAAAATACATAATGCAACTTCACTGACAATTATGCTGAAATCTGAAATAAGTAGCATGGTGTGTGTCTACTGACATCTGCATCAGAGTGGCAATGGGGAAGGGAGGAAAGACTGACTGTGGTTTCAATTCCTGAGGCTAAATGCAATATAAATATACCCTGAAGTCAACAGACCTTCACGTGTTCTACATCTGTGATGAATTTGCTTCCCAATATCCCATTTCCTAGATTTCACAGGGACAGATGGTGGAAGAGAGCTCCCTGGAAGCAGCATGTTCTCCCCCTGAGACAGATGCTCTTATGTCATCTCTCAGATGTGAACTGTCTGGTTGATTAATAAGCAGTGTTGTTGGACTCGGAAGAGAGTTCAGGTTTGCTTTTCTTACCTGCAGAGCAGAACTTTACTAGGTCAGGGGTGTTAAACTAGGACTTACAGAGATGTTTAGAGCAGGTGGTGAAAGTGAACAGAATGGTGGGGAAGAAAAGGGGATGCTGAATCCCCTGAAGTGACAACATGTTGCACGTGGTGTGCTTGCCTGGCATGGCAATGTAGATCCCAGTTCCCAAAGCTGTGGAGAGGTGCTCTGCCTCCTCTGCCCTCACCACCTTCTAGGATTACCAGTGCAACATGGCCTCTCCAGGTCATTCAAAACACCTTATAATTTCTGCCAGAGAACTTGGCACAAAGTTTTGTTCTCTGAAAAGACCTTCCTTCCTTCCGTCCGTCCGTCCATCCAGACAATCCTTCTATTCTAAAGGAGACAAAAGCAGAAATTCAGTTCAGAGCTGGTGCTGTTTTCATGTCTTCCAGCAAACACACTGCACTTCAGTATTGCTGATAAATATATTAAATAAGAACACGTTGCTTTTAGAGGGAGACTTGCTATTTTACCCAAATGCTACTTACCTATGGGTGTTAATCAAGAATGATGTTCTGAACCATTTCTACCCTAATACCATTTTTCCTTCCTTTCCTCAACCTGGAATTTATATACACAAAGTACATGAAAGAGTGTTATGATTTGATTTAACTGCTACCTTATATTTATCACTGACTGTCCATTTGCTTTAACTTCACGTAAACATCAGTGTTCAGGACACTTTAAGTTACATATTTTCAAGAGAAAAGTGGAGATTCACTGGTCATTTTACCAGACCCAAGGATAGCAGAAAACCGGAGATATACCCCAAAGTAATATATTCAACCCAGAGGGATATTTTAAAGAATAACCTGGGTAGTTCTGCAGCAGGATCTATCCCTGATCTTCCTGCAGAGAAAAGAGAAGCAAATGAGGTAGATCTGGGGCTGTGGTTGAACCCTAGCAGTCCTCCCCACCCCATGGTCCCAGATGGGGATGGGACCGACAGTCATTTGTGGGAAAAATCTCAGCTATGACAAGAGCTTAGGAGAGGGTATTAAAAGGGCTCTAAGATAAAATCTAAGGGGTCCTTGTAAGGAGAATGTAGAATTGGGCTTTTGGGCAAATACGTTAATGATAGCAGGTTAAGAAAAATATTCATTGATTTAAATGGATTTTTACCAAGGCTGCTTGAGCCTGCAGATAAAGATGCAAACCCATGTGAACAGAGCTCAGTGGGATCATTCTAGAAAGCATGTGTGAAACCAGCACAGGATTTCACAAGGCTGTAATTGCAAACTCTGCTTCCACAAAGTCTTCACTCAGACCTGTCAGTATTTACAGGGATATCTCTAGTAAACTGCTTGCAGACATCAGTGTATGACAAGTGCTACAAAATGAGAAAAAATAATCTTTTGGATCTTTTTCATGATGCTGGAGAGGTATTTGAAAAAATTAATAGTGTTATTAACTTGATATGCTTCAGAACATTAATGCAAGAGACTTCATTTCCAAATAGATTCATAATATTCATAATAACCCTTGTGATATGCTGCTTGTTGCCACCCACATGGAGATGTCATACAATGTTATCTGCTATTATTTACTTAACTGTAGAAATCTTGGCATAGTATTGTGTAGAAAATGAGAAGAATCAGCTATGTGCTGCTGATATATTATTACCTCCTCCTGCAGCTTCAAACAGTTACAGCTCTTCTGTTGCACCCCAGAGGTGACTTCATTACAGTAGTTGAATGCTTTCCTGAGTATTAGGATGTGTTTGCAACAGATTCCTTGGAATAAAGATGCTGAATGGATTTCTAATAGGACATCTAGTATATGTGGCTGGCACATCAGAAACAGTTTCATTTAACAGACTTCACTGCTTAACCCCTTTGGCAAGGCCAACTGGCAGCAACAAGGACCGGGTTCTATATCTAGATGTCCACTTTGAACATCATCTTGAGAAATCATGCAAAAACAGACAAAGAAAAAAAATAAAGATTCAAAAGAAACAGAACATAAACAATCTGTGATAGATCCCTTTGCTCTCTGATCCATTAATTTCTACCTGAAGTAGATGAATAATAATTCAGATTGGCCTTTTAACACATTGCTTCTTGTTACCTTCCCCAACCAGATCCATCACTAGCTGACCTGTAAAGATGTTGAAGTGCCCAAATTTAGCTGCTGATTAAGAGCCTTTGAGAAAAATCCCATCTGACTGTAAAGGGGCCAGCTCACTCCTGATGGCCTGCTCTGCTGTGGTTTCCACTTCTCACCAGGAATACAAAACAAAACAGCTCATAAACACCTCAATTAAAGAACAAAAAAGCTTCCCTAAAAGTAGGGTTCTTCCTTGTTTCCCAAGTTTCTTTAGCCCAGTTGTTTGATCTGCAGCATTAGGTTTGGGTGGCTGGTCATGCTCTGTAACACTTCATTTTGGTTTCAGTGAAAATGTCATAAGAAATACTTTAGGTCTGAGGGCTAACAGTATCTCTCAAAATTTTACTACACTGTATGGGATTGAGACCCAAAACTAGTTCTAATCTCCAAAATTTATCAATGTTCTCTGGAAAACATTGCTTTTAGTGTATTGAGCAACTTCTGAAATTTCCCATGTCTGAATCTCCTCATACTCCAGCTGTCAATGTTCACTGCCGAGGGAACAATCTTGCTCTAATGCACAGGATTTTCAGTATCACAATCCTCTCTTAATCCTATTCATTGATTCCAGTACACACATTGATATCTGTTGTGGAAACGAACTTTTGATTGGTATTAAACAGAGTTGTGTGTTTTTTTAATGGGTGAGAACATGGTAGAAATATTAATCTGATTGGCTAATTAAACTGTATTGTTAAATATGTAATTTTACCATCTCTTCCCTGTAATATGTTCACTCTTTATATTCCTTCATATTTTCACAAAAATTATTTTTCAACAAGCTGTGCAGTTAGGCTGAAAAACATGGCTATAGAGCTTGGCTACATATTCTCTCAACATAAAACCAGACATTAAATGTGAAGACTGGACTATACATAACAGGCAGAGATGAAGACCATATCCTGCTGAAAACAAAGTTAGCTTTATAATTGATTTAATTTGAGGCAGGATATCAGTCAAGGTGTGTACATGCCTCAGGGCTTGCTCAAAGGAACATGTGTGCACCCCCCTATACCTACTTCCCTTTCTTATCATGGTTTACCTGTCAGCAAAATCCAATCTTTTGAATACTGATGAGAGACCTGAGAGTCAATCAGTTCCAAAAAGCAAGCTCCAGGTTAAGGACAGTCTGATAGATGCAACAGTTGTACTTTCCACTGACAGAACTTGCTGTTTCCAGCAGAAAACTCTATTATCCAAATGCACTTGTAAGTCAGATCCTCAGTATGATCAGTACAGCTTTATTAAAAGTGAATATGGCTACATTTATACCAACAGCTCATCTGATTGATTAGTAGAGTATCACCTTGCAAGATTGCAAGAGTGGGAGTGGAAGCACTCCCAAAAACATTTTCTTAACTGTTTTCCAACACTTAAGAAAGCATAGAAAAAAACAGTATTAAAGGGACCATGGATGCCAATGTGTGATGTTGATTGTGCACGACAGAACTTGTAACCTTTGCTAAGCACCAAGAGCAGTTGTAGGTTTCAAGGCCCATTCACTTGTACTATAATCTAGACCTGAATGAAAAGTTTCTTTTTGTCAATCAAAGATCTTAAAACTGGAGACCTGCATCGTGGGCTACAACAGAATTGGGCAATATGAGACATGAAATGGGAACAAATTCCTTCCTAATGAGGCCAGCTATTGCAGTAATAGCAGGGCAGGCAGGACAGGCAGGGACAGGGAGGGCTGGCTCTGTGGTACCTGGGTGTCCTTTCCTTGTGCATGGGCACTCTCAAATAAAATTCCTTTCCATGAGAAATTCCCAGACCTTTCTACTTAAGACATGCACACACCAAATACAGTCTTAATAAAACTAGTTGTGCTCTGTATGGGGAGATGAGTTTTTTCCTTTCACAGTATTTTCCTCCTCCACCTTTATCGATTTAATAACTCTGGCATGTTTTCTTCATGACCCTCAAATTTAATTCCATGTTGTTTTGATGCTGGTGTAGATAATGAATCTGATCCAAAACTACCTCTGGCACCTCATTTTAGTTCTCACCTTTTCAGGGCTGTTCAGGTATCATAGATATCTCTCACAGATGGTATGTCCCAGCCTTGACCTGTTTTCAGTCCTCGCTAGGCTATCCAGTAGAACAGCTCTTCATCAGCCACAGTCCACCACTGAGCTATCCTCCAGGTCACATCCCAGATGTCTTCCTTTCCCCTGTAAGCTTTGTGGTTGATCCAGTCTTTTAAAGGGAGAGAGATGTGCTTCAGGATGCTGTGCACTTCAGTGCTCCCTTCATGCATCAGGATAAATTCAAAATGCCAACTTCAGCAATATGCACAGCCAAGTGCTCCCTTCAGAGTCAACCTATTTTATCCATCAGACAAAGAGACATAACTGACAAAGTGACATAATTGTCATCTTCTAAAGACATGTCCCAAAAAGTATAATCCTAAAGTCAAAGCATTCCCATGAGATCTGTGTAAACATAATTTGCTGATGCTCTTTTGTTATGTCCGAAGATAGACACATAGATGGCCTAGCCTATTATTTCTCTTCCACTCTCCAGGAAACTCATTTTGCTCATTTTGATAAAGTCAGTACTGAACCCTACTTGGACTGGAAGCCAGCACAATAATGATGTCACTATCAGCTGTGTGATTTTTCAAAGATTCTCATGTTTTCTTCTTCTTCTTTTTTTTTTTTTTCCTTTGCTAAGGAAAAAAATATCTTGCAACCCATTCCTTTGGCTTTATTAAAGGAGGAGAAAAATAACATTTGTCTCTTGGGTATTCAGAACACACTTCTAAAGTCACAAATGAGACTGGTGCCCATATGGCCTAGGTGTTCTTCCAGCTGGGATTCATATGCCTCTGCCACTTCAAGGTCTCAAGAAGATCATGTAAAATATTGCCTTTCTGACAACCAAGGAAAAGGCTCTGTAATATACAAAGCCAAACAGTGAAAACATTTCATCTGAACTTTGCCCTGGGGCTAGTAGTTTAATCTGCAAGCAGCAGCTTGAGAGTGCTACTTGTACGGCCAATGTCCATTTAGCAGTGCTTTCAAGGGGGAAGATCACAGGTCTCTCAATTCCTTAGTCAACTTCTAAAAGGCACTTGGCCCAAGGGGGACGATTTATCTCACCCTCTGTCTTCTGATGGTTTCTCATCACAGGTAAGATTTATAAAAACCCACATGCTTTCTTTATATTTCCATGACAAGCTCCCTTCTAGCAATTTACTCTCTATTCCTCACAGGACAATCAGAATATCAGGCAGGCAATTAACAAACTTTGGTCTGCACACCCACCCCCAGTGTACTTCAGTGTCTAACAGCACAAGAGAACATAAGTAATGGCACTCACAATGCAGAAGAGGGAGTTAGAAAACATAATGAGTTAACTGTGGAATAATGCACTTATCCCTGCTATTGAGGAAAGGAGCCGTAGAGAACATGGATAGAGCCTGGGTTTTTGTACAACTATGTGTTACTCGCTGTATGTTAATTTAATTGAGTCCTTTCTTTAAAATATTACTTTCCATTTCCAGTCTTCAGGAAAAATTGTTAAAAAGGCTACTTTTTTGCCTTTGTCAATAGACTGTACACACATCCAAATGTTTCACCATTCCCTAAATCTTAATTTCTGAACCTGTAATAACTCCTGATCCTGCATGAGAGAAAATGCACTTGAAATCAGAGTTTTATATACAAAGCTTATAACATTTTTTTCTGCATTCCCTACCACCCACTAGTGATAATCCGATTCTATATGGACAAAATAGGGAACAGATTCTCTCACATGGTTTGTTTGTTTGTTTGTTTTGTTGGGGTCTTTTTGATTTTTTTTTTTCGCTATACAGCTTCCTTTTGTTTCCTAGCTTGAGAATGTATAGTCTTCAAAAGTGTTTTACTGCGGCAGTTTGAGGTGATAGATCACCCCCCAACTCACACTTGGGGGATCTCACAATTCTTCAAACAACTCCCAGTTTGCTGTGCCCCTAGCATCTGGATATAGTAATCCTGGATAGAGGGTTTTCTGAAGAACAGTGCATCTCCCTAAGAACTTTTCCAGTTGTCCATTGCAGTCATTCAACTTTGAGTGACTATCCATTTCTCACTCCAGGGAGGAGACAAGGACTTATCTGGCTAGTGTCCCAGAGACCATTGCTGATGGTCTGATTTGTTTATAGGCTGCCCTACAGATGAACATCTCTATAATAGTCTTTTGAGCTATTAGAGTCTGTCCTTTCTTCCCTCTCCTTCTGCTTGTTCCTCAGTCCTGGCCCTCCAGTTTCAAGCCTTCTTGGTCTTACTCTGTGATGACTCTGCCAGCTCTATCTGGCAGCTCCTTGCACTTTGATATCACCACTTTATAGCCTTTGCTCTTTAGTGAGACACCAGGAAGTGTCCCCTGCAAGGTCTCCTCAGAGCATTTGCCTCCTGCCCAAGCTTTGCTTCTCAGTCCTTCCCATCCCTTAGATAACCCCTCAAAGGACAATCAGATATTGAGCAGTGTCTGCTAAAGGTATACTACCTATGTGCCCAAGTGAGGTTTATAATATTATCCAATAAAACATGATTCAGCAATAGGTATTTAGTATGTTGTCATAGTTAGAGGGTCCGGAACCAGTTTATCGTTATGTGGTTAGAAGCAAAACTGTGTATTCTGTACTCTCTATGTCATTGCTCACGGGCTGCTAACAAGTCATCAGTAGCAGTTGCCCAGGACCCATT
>JANHFX010006599.1:35975-47251 GCA_027560015.1 Chloroceryle amazona
TATATATTTCTATATCTGTATATCATATATGTAATCTCCTATAGAAAAAAAGTGTTAGTGTTGTTTTATATATTAAATTAAAAATTTATGTGATGGCACTGTCATACAAAGCTGCCTTGTCTTTATGAGGATGTAGAAATTGGATATTCATGGAAGAAATTACATAAGAACTAAGAATAATAATTGTTCTCTTCCTCACCATTTTCTCCTACATGCATCAAGTCTTCTAGTGCTAGAAGACCTTTTCTTCTTTTTCTTCTAGAAAAACTTTATTGAAAACAATGGAGTCACACCAGTGTCTCCTAGCAGGGGACCCAACTCTAGAATTTTCTTTCTCTGGAGGGCTCTTGACACCAGATATAACAGGCACTTACAGAAAAGGTGAGGTATGTCATCAACATTACTCAGAGTAAAGTCTAACAGAAACGAATGGAAGTTTTACCTGAAAAGAAGTTAAGGAATCAGATGCTGGATCTGCAAGAATAAATTTTTACTAAGTACTAAATCGGTGTGTTACTGATGTAGTGTTATTGTCAAACTCTCTGAAATCTATCTGTAGGAGAAGCATACTTTTCACTCCAGAGCCCAAGAAGCATCATTGCCCCAGGGTTACCAGGAGGTATAAGTGACTGCATGGCAGCTAGAAACATAGTTATTGGCATCTGTGATGAGAACATAACTCTTTAACACACATGAAATAGCAGCTCAAATGCTTTTAGCTGGTGGAGATCTCAGCATAAATATTTTGTAGTAGACGTGCTTCTGTGTATGTGCACACATGCATGTGCATATGACACAACAAAAGTTAAAGGAAAGACTGTTGTCTTAAAGAAGAACAACGTAAGGTGTTCATTACTTAGATATTATTAAAAAGTTACAGATATTCCATTGTTATACATTGAGAAACAGAAAACTTACCCTGAAAAGATTGTTATAATTTTTTCCACCGAGTGCACAGACAAGCACAAGACAACTCCAATAGGTTTCAGCAATTAAAAAAAAAAAAAAAATCTCAGGGAACTTCTTACATTAAGTAATAAGTAACAGATAATAACTCACTATGCTGCTACTACACAGCACTACTAGGGTGGAATGGTCAAAAAAGATCTTAGAAAGTTCTATATAGTACCACTGAGGATTGACCCATTATTCCTAAGAGTCATTCATGCACGCACCAAAAAGTGTTCCCTTTCCATGAAGTATTGAATGCTCCCAGCGTCCCTACAAAAGCTAGCACTAGAGCTGCCATGCGGTGTTTTGCACAGTGTAGGTAAGTGTTTGTTATCGCCTTCTTTGCTTGCTTTTGTGTACAAAAATAAAAGCAGCTGTTTTGAAAATGATGTATGTAAAACTTGTCATTAACTACCAGCAAGGACCTTAAACATGTTTACAACCTAATTCTAGATCTCACAAATGCAAGAGTGATGTTAATATTACAACTCTCCAACTATATCATATACCTATGGATAAATCAGTTGCCAGCTATGCAAGAGGAGTTGATAAGTCCGTCAACTACGGAAACCTTTACAAAAGACAACTAACCAGTTTGTGGGAGGACCCATCAGAATGGCACACAGGAGAAAGTCTCCCTCTTTCCCTCTTTACACTTTCTTTTACCCAGTGTGTATGATATCCGTGAAATTGTCTTGTTACCTAATGTGGAGGACTAGTGGGTCGATATTTACCTCTTTGCAACAAGCAGAAGAAGGAAAGTTTAGGTTTTCTATTTCTACTGTCCTAGCCATGGGAGATCCCTGACAGCAGAACAATGCCCAGCATAACTCTCCCAGGTCTTGTCTTCACAGAAGAACAGAGCTGTGCCCAGGGACTATGCTGTGAGTGTGGCAGACCTTGTGTTAGACAGCCCTCTACTTCTGCTTCCCTCTCAACCTTGTTGTAAACCAGAAACAGCAATAACTGAGCAGCAGGCTCACTGATGTCAGACGTCCCTGTTATATGTACAAACATTAGTCAAGACTGACACAAAGAGGGACTTTTAAAATTAATGTTGCAGACTATAAATTGAATTCTCAAACTTTAGAATTGCCAACCTGACTTGAGGCTTGACAGTTCTTAATAGCCTGGTTACAAATTAATAATTTTTATCTAGTTGAGTGAATAACATTTTGATATATTGTCCATTTGCCTATCTGCATTATCCAGCTATGCCCTGTTTCCTTTCTAAATCTAAGGAAACTCTGTCTGTAAGTTGACTATGATAGAAAAACCTATTTAAAGTCCCAGACACTCCAAAGCTTTTCACATATTCTATAACAGATGTTGCTCAGACACCGATTAAAAACATTTTATGTATAGTTTCTCTTTCTTAAATTTTGTCTTTTTTTGCTTTTTCCTTTTTCTCATGTCATTGCAGACTCATAATTTTTGTATACATTTTAATATCATCAATTTATGACTGTTTTTCACTGTTGTTCTTCAGCTCTTGTGGGGTATATCAGTCCATCTCCTAGAATACTGCCCTTATTGTGCCATCAGTATCACAGACAAAAGAGGTTTGCAGTAACACATGTCAGTCTTTCCAAAATCAAGATTACTCTTCCGGACAAAAGGTCTGAAACCACTAGTAGTTTCACGTTAGAAAGACAAAAGGCTAACCAAGCATCTCCCTCTAAATCTGACAGCTTTCTTGTGCTAAGTTAGCTGGACCACTCCTTGCCTACCCCGGAAGGCAGCTTGCACACTCGCCACCTCTGTCTCTATATTTCTCAGGCTACCACAACCTGTCATTTCTTTGCAGACACCTCTTGAGATCCCTCTCCCTACTAATTTGACTTCTTTTTTGTTCCTAGTGCCTGGTCCTGTAACTGTTTACTATTCCCTTTGATATTTCAGCTGCTAATTATAGCTAAATCTAGTTAATCTGTTGGTGGACATCCACCTCATCTGGTCCTTGTTGGTGGACATCCACCTCATTGTTTTCCTTGCATCCAGTACAGGTTTATGACACAAAGTGGATTAAACCAGACACAGTCATCAGAACGCTTTAGGAAACCTCTATGCATGAAGGCCACAGCTTATGCCCTACCATAAAAAATATCAAGTTGACATTGTATTCATAGAAACAATGTGCATGTTCTGTATTCGCACATGGGAAAACAGCTTTTGGCGATGTTCAAGAATATCAACAAATTCCTTTATTAGAAAACAAGTGTCATCTAAGGCATATATTTTTACACTTGAAAAGCACTTTGTGATTTTGGGACACTTTCTCATCTGAAAATACACTTGAAGAAAGATGGATATTTAAAGGACCTGTAGCAACTCTCCCATGTGCTGGCAGCAGTCAGCCTTGCTTGTGAAAATCTTTCTGACTTTGTATCCTAAAGAGATCACATGATGGTCACCAACAGCTCTCTGCTTCTTGCATAATCCACTTTCTGTCATCAATTATACTAGATGCAAGGAAGCAAGGGATGTCATGATGTCTAGCATTTCATTCCCCATACCCACTGGAGGGTTAAATAGACCTAAACCATTCCTGATAGATACTATCCCCCTGTGCCTTACTTACTTTTTCTAGTCTCTCCAGGACATCTATTCCAGTGTTAAACTGCCTTTACAGGTCAAAAATTTTTTTGATGTCTGGACTAAAATATGCTTTACTAAGGAATAATCCCCTTGCTTCATGTTTTATTACCAGCAAAACCAGAGACAATCTCTTCACAATCTGTCTCTTCAAGTCTTTACAGACTTATGCATCCTGGTTTTGTGTTATTTCTAGTCAAGAGCCTTCATTTCCAGATCACTAATAGTCTTTGGACTTTCACTAATCAAAGTGTGGTGCTGAAGATGGAAAGATTAGGTACGCTAAAGTTTTACCAGAACTGATGAAGATGACAGAACTACTTCACTTGTTTTACTTACAGTGCTTGTGTTTTTATTTCCCAGTATGATACTTTCCTTTTCCTTTTTTCTTCACAGCTATGTTGCCCCATATTCAATTTCCAGTCCCCTGTAAGGCCTAGATCTTATTCAGCAGAAAGAGTGCAGAGAAATTAATTTCCTACCTTGAATCTGTGTGGTTCATTATTTCTGTACAATAGCTTAAACATAGCACTCCACACTTATAGTAATTAATTGATATATTATTTTTCCTTCCTCAGATCATTTCTCCTATTTGTCATGATAATCTTGAGCGTTCATTCTGTACTCCAATGTGTTGCTGCCTCTCCCAGGCTGGTATCATCTCCAAGTTTAATAAATTCAATCCATTCCATTATCCATCTAATTAATGAGATTACTGAACAGGAAACACCTTGGTGGCACCAGCATGGGGAGCTTCAGTTCAATTTGACAGTGAGTTTTCAATAATTACTCATTTTCAGTACCATCTTTGTGAAGGATGAGGTGCAATATGGAGCATGGAGAAACATCTGCCCTCCATGAGCTGCAGAGCTTCCTGATTCCCAGGGCTATGAAGATGCACACTGAGTTTATTTTGTGTTAGTAATTTAACCCCCCTGACCTTATGCTAAAGCCAGCTTTGACTGGGAATGTGTACACACTTCGCTAGCCATACATATGTGCATATATGCTTCCTGCTACAGAATTTCCACCTTTCATCCCCAAAATGACATGTTTCCAAAGCTGAACAAACATGACAGTTGCTCCTATAGATAGCTAAATAGCACTGGTTTTGCACTGAAGCTAGTAGGTTTGAAGGAGATCTTTTCTCTTGCTGATGTGCTGCTTTACAGTGTTTCTCAAGCATGGCTCACAATGAAATAGGAAGCAGTCACAAGTGGGATGACTCACACTCATGAGCTATTTTCATCTGGCTTCTATCGCTCTGCTAATAATGTTTTCCCTCTGTATTCAGAAGTCTCTTTCAGAGAAAATTAGGTCTGCTGGTGTGAATCCGCTGGTGCCATCCCCAGCTGTCAGCATATCTTCCTGACTGAATCATTCACCTTCTCTTTTCCTCAGTTTCTCCACTGTGAATATGAAATTCACTTGCTATTGTGAAAGATCCTTTGATTGTTTGTAGATGCAAATTTTCATTTATTCCCACTCATGTTTACATGGTGCCTTTTTTCCCCTAATCTTTTGTAGAAGAAAATCTGCTTCTTTCCATTCTCAGACCAGTATGGCATCTGATCACCCAGTGAGATCACCCAGTACCTATGTGTAAAGTTGGAGTCAACTGATTTCATGACAACTTCCTCCCTATTCTGACACATTTTCCTTGCCTTTCATCTATTTAGCAGCTATGGAAATTAGTTTAGCAAGTGCAAGACAATGGGTAGTCGATCCTGTTTTGGAGAGGTTGTGGCTGACAACTTGGTGAAAAAATTCAGCTGCTGCAACTGTGTCAAAGGAAACAGATGATTTTTCTTCTCTATCTCCTAAACATTTCTGAAATGACATCCTGTGTAGGTGTGTGTCCATGAAGGTCTCCACAAACCTGCCCAAGTCAGACATTTGTCTCCATTAAGTCATGTGCAAAGATAAGGGCATTCCTGTAGTCAACAAGATGGCACATAGTATTTTAAAATGAAGGATCTGCAGGGGCGGCAGCTCATTTGCATGCAAGCAATGTGAATGTAGCAGAGGAGGTGTTGTAAATCACCAAAGAGCTACTTGATAGTGCCACTCTGTGAGCCTGGTTCAGAATTATTAATTAGAGCATGCTGAGGATGGTTTGTTTGCATATCAGCTGAGCTAAACCATGTTGGAATCCCTGTAAATAATAAAACAGGCTGATTAGGCCTAGTCATTAATTAAGTGTCTTCACTGTGAATAAACAGTGAAATCTTTCAGTGTGCCAGGGACCCCTATGACACTGTGATAAATATGCAGTCACAAAAGCTCCTATAACGTGGTTTGACATCTTCATCTATTAAATTGCAGCTTTCTCCATGGTGACAATGGGTTCAAATCCCACAGTGGGTGATACATCTGCCTAATTTTGTTTGTTAAAATATATTACTTTGGATGTCTCAAATAACCAGGAATAAGAACCTGCTAGGAAAAAAGAAGGGGAAAAACTTGTTAATACTGCAAATTGCAGTGTTCAGTCATCTGTACGGGTGGCTTTTTATTGGTATAACAATGCAGGAGATTATAAAAAAAATCTGGCTTTATTTTTATAAGGATGTAAAAGTCAGGCATTATTTATTTTACTAAAACAGTATACATTTAAAACCTAATTAACTCATCCCAGAGGTTGGTGCTTGAATGGTTGTTTCTGGTTCTAACTTTTGCTGCCCCTCAGTATGGAGTAAGACAAAATTAGGATATCATTTTTACAAATAATACTTTTTCAAACTAAAGACAATGTTAAAGACGATCAAATTGTGTGCCCCAAGGCATGAATTGATCATGGTAGGTGATTCACAAGGAGATTTTCTCCCCTTATGCACTGCTGAACAATTGGTGAGGTGCAACATGGGGATCTTTTATCTTCTGAAGATTTGAATATTGGCAACTTTTGCAGTCAGGATATTAGACTGCTAGACAGATCAATGTGCTGAGCAGACAGTGATGCTCTGCTTTCTTGTGTAACATACAGTATTACCAGTCACACATGAGCGTTGTCTCCTGGAGAATAAAGCTATCAGTTCAGCAACAGGGCAGAGATCCATTCCATTCCTGTGAAAGCTGGTGGCATTATCCCCAAATATTTCACCTCTGCAGAATTCTCTCTGCACTCTACCACAGCAAAGAGGGACAGAAGAGCCCTATTTAGAAAAAAAAAAGTGTGCATCCATCATTTTAATATTCTGATACTTTTAACAGCCAATTTAAAGGTGCTGAGATAATTACAATGCTGAGCATGAACATTTGAATAGGTGGGAGATAGATGGCTCGGTGAGATCAATCTATTGATCTCAAGATTTTCTAAGTATTTAAGTGCTATGCAACAATTAAAGGTATTTCTGAGTATACACTAAATGGCTTTATTCTGACAAGCTCTCCTGTTCTCTTATACATAATAGAGGATGAGAATGCCATTGAACTTAGAATAGCTTTTAGGAAGCCAGTGCTAAGCAGACTAGACATTTGATGATGACAGCCTTGTGTAGTGGTAAAAATCAGCCAGGTGGCAGGAGGTCACTGAAGTCACCACTGTAGAAAGTCGCAACTTCCTAAATACTCAGGTTTACCTGGATATGATCAGGTCTCAAAAGGAAATTAATACAGTGATTTAAATACATTTGGAACAGCTAGATTAACTCCTGTTAAATACAAAGAAACAGTGGTTCTCCAAGGAGGATAGAAATGAACATGAGGTTTGATTACTTATAGGTTTGATTACTTATTTGGAAATTCCATCATCAATGCCCAGAATTACTCTCTGAATTTGTTATCTTTGTGCTCCAGAGAAGCACTGACAGATAGCCATTGGCATCATTCTTCTCTCTGCAGTAATTTCAGCAAGGTAGCATGGGAAAGGCACATGATATGCATGAGGGGAGAGCTGGCTCATGCAGAGACTTGTAGTGATATTCAGTATGCTGATGTCACCCAGTTGGCAGAAGGGAAGGGATTAACCAATGTCTAGACACACTTGAGGTTTTCAGGGGAGCTGGCTATATGCAAATGAGTCTGGAAGAGACTGAGGCAACCTTGGTGGGCTGAGCAGAAGCAGGAAGAAGTACTGCCAGAGTTTCCATCCCTGCTTCTAGCTGAAGGAGCGTGACTGCTGTTGGTGAGGCAGATGGAGAATTTAGGTGTGTGATGCGAGTTTGGGCTTCTCCTTCTGGCCATAGTCCAAGAAAGCAATTTTAGTTTCTGTGTGAGGAGGAGACACAGCTCTTCTCTTTTCCGTTACTACCTGCACCTCTGTTGCTGGAGATACGGCTGCCATAATTCTGCCTGATAACATATTGTGGGATCTACTGTTGCTTTTATCCCTGGTTTCATCAGCCTGAAGGATCCTGTGCCCCCAGTTACGATTAACTGATCCATTTGGGCTGGAGCTCCTTTGCTATAAAATCAGGGAATTGATGAAGTAGTAGGCATCCTTGTGCTTTTTTTTTTATTCTTCTTCAAAATCCTTTGGGACTGCAGGAGTTTTAAGTTACTAAGCCTTTGGCCATATCACAAAACATGTCCTTTTATTCTTCTAGATTTTGCAGAACAAATAGCCTGAAAGCTGGAGAAGTTGGAGTTTATTTTATTGTCTCCTTATCTTGCCAATATGTTTTGTCAGGTGGGATGAGCAGTCCTTTTGTTTGTGGCTGGAAATACACATTCCACCCAGAACAGACAGTGACCCCCAAAGAACCTTTTGTAGAACTAAATAAATATGTAATTTAGAAAGCTTCTTATTCCCCATATAGCTCATCTAATACCTGTTTCAGCTTTCATTAAATCTGATGGAAAGCCTCCTAGGTACTTCAGTAGTGTGAAATCAGGCCTATTCTACTTCCTACATTCTGGGGATACATACAAATGCTGCACAGCCATCACAAAATATATCTCAGATGGCTGTGAGAGCTCATGATAACTTTATTTTGGTTGATGGAACAAAATGGCATTACAGAGAAATTTCAAGGTAAGTCTTGCACACTATCACAGCAATTAGTATTGAATTACTTCAGCTTTATCCTCCTTCATATGAAATCAAGACCTTCCACTGGTGTCTCAGAATTTAGCACTGCCAGATTACTTATGCACTTGTCTTGTACACTAAACAAATGGTCTGGAATTTGCTTTTCCTGTACAGTCAGGACTTCCAAGAAAATAAGGAAGTGCCATGCACTACAAGTAACTGCCCCTGGGAAAAGAGAGCAGTGGGCTGTGTCCTGCTTTGTGTAACGGACCACACATTTGGCACTCTTAACAAAAGGAAAAGGTGCACTGCTCTGATGAAAACTCCACAAAAAGTGCAGAATTTACTTTGTTCTCTAGACCAGCTTCTCCTTTTACAAGCTCTGTCTTTTTTAACAGAAAAGATTTCTAGCTCTGAGAATAGCCTTCCCAATGCAAATGACACACAGTTTTGTTCAATTCGCAGACAAGCAGACAGGGAAAAAGAAGAGCCTGGAGAGCCAGATCCAAATCTCTGAAGTAACACTGAGACACCTTTTGACTTTGGTGGGTTTTGAATCAAATTCTGGAGAAAGTATAATGTTCCATAGTTGCCTTAACAGAGAATATTTTTTCTGATGCCTAACAACGATTTATACACCTCAAACCACTGTAAAAAACTACAGAATGACATACTAATTGCATCCATCAGATGTGCACATATAGTGTGGCTGGCACATCCTTTTAAATAGATATTGCAAGGGAAACTGTTCCTGGAACACACACTTATGCTAGCAGCAGTAGTAAGTAGGTGAACCAGGACATTGGGTCTGATGGTGTTGTATTTGTTTGACAAGAACCCCTAGAAAAAGAAAAAAAAAAAAGAACCAAAGATAAGAAAAAAAAACACTAAGATTTACAGAAGAAACAACAAAGGCCAATTAAAAGCTTTCAGCTATCTCTTTGCTTTATGGTATCTGTGCATTGGTTGATTTTGCTCATGTCTACTAGCTTACATTTTTCTAAAACAAACCACACTTTTTCTCCTGGTGACTTTTCTAATCTCTAGTCCCTTTTTTAGTATTTATCTCTTCTCTCTGGTGTATCCTAATTTATTACCATCTGCAAATTTTGTTAATGCGTTTCATTTACACTCTCTACTGTCACATAAAAGAGAGTAATAAATTAGACCCCAGCCCTTTAGAGGATTAGGGTGTAAGATTGTTCCTAAAATATTCCTGCTGTTGTGCTTTAGTCATCTCCCTTCAGACTGAGCCTTCCAGGTAATATTACTTACTCTTGTCTGGATATCTCAGTATTTTTTTAAACACGTGCTGTATATATGAACAAGCCATCTGAATTAATTTTTAGATGAGTGATGGGGTCCAGCCTTCTTCACTCCTAGCTAGTGTGGAGACTAGTGCCTAAACTCTCTGAAGCCCCAGACAGGAAAGCAATCTTACAGGCTTTTAGGACTATTTTACACTGTGGACTCTTGAGACCATTAGATGTAACTTAGCCTGGTCCACCTAACTTCCTTTGCATTCTCTGAGGTGCCTATTCTGGGAGAGTGTTTCACTCTCCAAGGTTTGTTACAGCCTAGGTGGAGGAGTAGAGGCACCTTTCTGTCAGTATGTCCCTGACAGCTCTGCAAGGTTTTGGGTAATCTGTGCTTTTACCACCACACCAGTGGTGTAATTCTAGTGCTATAATATGTCCAGAAAAAGAGAAGGACTTGTATTTCTCCCTGGAAAACAACATTGGAGAGACTGAATCTGTGTGTTGGAAGTAAACCTTACATGGTAGGTCAGGTGATATCCTAAATCCTCATTCTTGGGCTGAACTCCAGCCAAGCAAGAATATGAAGCATGAGGGCAAAAGGCATGGGTAGGGCATTTTAAGATGGGGACAGCTTGAGCTTTCATGATCTGCTCCTTACAGTGCGTGTGCACTTTCATCAAGCCATTACTGGACATCACAAGCAGCTGCCAGTCTGGAGTGAGGAACCAGTAGTCTGGAGTGAGGAACCAGTGAATTTCACCAATTCCTGAGGGTTTTCTATTCACTTTTATTTTGTTTAGTTATTCCTTACACTTTGTTCAGGTTATGAATCTTCTTTAATCTATGTCTCAAATGCCAATTACATTCTTTGAAAGATATCTATATGATCATCTGATATATGCCTGCATCTGCAAGTGTGTGTGAGTAATTATGTCTGGAACCGGTGGTCACAGAAACAATGGGAAGACATCACTACATTTAGAAAAATACAAAAACTTTCTCTGAAGTTACAGTGAGGGGGAGATGCAATCTGTTTTATAGTACACTTGAAAAAATATTTATGTTGTAGTATAAATATCATAAAACAGTCTAGTATCAATACAACATTTTGCAAAAAGGCCAGTGAAATTAAACAAAGCTCATTTCTGACTAACAGTTAGTAGTAAAATAAGATTAGCGTTCTGGGTGCTGGAAAAAGAAATTAAGTATATTTGGAAAATCCAACAGCAAGAAACAAGCCATTTTAAAGATTTTTTTAACAAGCTTCTCTGAGTCTCTGAGATCTGGTGATTATACTGAAATGTATATATTACAAGGTGGCCCTATGAAGGAATACGAATTAGGATTTTATAAACAAACAAACACAACAACAAGAGAAGAGAAGAGAAGAGAAGAGAAGAGAAGAGAAGAGAAGAGAAGAGAAGAAGAAGGAGAAGGAGAAGGAGAAGGAGAAGGAGAAGGAGAAGGAGAAGGAGAAGGAGAAGGAGAAGGAGAAGGAG